>APFE031710478.1:56097-79367 GCA_000404065.3 Pinus taeda
TATTATTAAATTAAATTATTTATTTAAAAAATTATAATATATTTTTATTGAGCCCAGAGGGTCATTATACAGTCCAGTGTGATGTGGAGTCGAGAGGGTCATTCTACAGTGTAGTGTGATGTGTAAGGATGTTCGTCCGTCATCAAAGTGGAAATTTTGCTCATATCTGCCAAAATAACTATACAAAATATTTAAATAATGTCCGCTCATAACAAAATTTACACATGAAGAAATTGGATCCCTCTCTGCTCATATTAAATCCGTATTTAAAATCTAGTTTATAAAAAAAAAACAATTATACAGAACTATGGAAAAGAGCAACGAAAAAGTGAGTGCATCCAGTCCATCCACCCGCTACCAAAAATGATTTTTCATAGCTGCTATTTTTTGTTTTTGCTTGGGAAATTCTGTAGGAACTATGGAAGATATCCATGTAAAATTATAGCCCAAAGAAATTATAGAATAAAGCAATATATTCTCTGGATATTTTGGCATATAGAAACTGTAGATGTAATTGGTTATGACCAAGCAAACTAGATTATATAATGAATGAAAATATTTGTTTACTTTAAAAAAAAAGAATAATTAAAATTATGAATAAAAAATTGTAATAACAAATTTAATTAAAACATAAATATGTGTAAGTTTAAGGGAAGAGAAATTTAAAGTTCAAATCTCATGCATCAAATTAACAAAAAAAACATAAATATTTGTAAATTATGAAATTTAAGGTTCAAATTTTCTCAAACTAATAAAAAAACAAAAAATAAATAAATATGTGTGATTTAATTAGTTGTATATTAAAATTTGAAAATCAATATATTTTAACTTTCTCATTTATTAGGCGTCTAGTAAGATGATCTTTTTGAAATGCAAAAATATTTATATTTTGATGATGATGATTAACATCCACTACGACCAATATGTTCTATCCAACCTTAAGAAAGTGAGAGATTAATTGAGATTCTTTAACTTTTTATTTCTATGATTGAAAAGAATGGAGAGAAGCATTCCTAAATCACCATAGTTTTGTTGACTTAACACTCAAGAAGGTTGATAGTGTGGTAAAGATTTTGAAAATTAGAAGGGATGTGAGTAAGAGCTAAGAAAATCCAATAGAAGGTGATTTTCATCTTCAAACCTCTTAGTATCGCTAAGGTGATAGACTCTTTTATGCCAAGGTGTTTTGGGAACTGACCAATGCCCAATTTCAATTTGAAGCTCATGAGAATTAGTTCTTATCTTAGCAATATTCATTTTCTTCTTAGCACTGGTCAAGAGAGAAAGATAATTATGGTTATCAAGATTGGGGTTGATCACTTCATTATAATACCTTAGCTTCCTTTTTCCCTCTAATTCCTTATCATCCCAAAACTTATCCTTAAAATTGGGAGTAATAATATTTTTAATATTATCCTTATTCTCCAAGATGATCTCTTTATTTACACCCCAATGGTCTAGCCAAGACTAGGCATGCTTATGCCAGCCTCACTTGAGCCAGAGGTGGGGGTTTTGGCTAGAGTTAGAAGTAATTTTGGGGAACCTCTTGGCTTCCATGTTGTATAGATTCTTCTTATACATGAGATATCTAATCATAGTCATGCTTTCAATGGGGGAAATGATAGCTTCAATCAAAAGGATAGGGTAGGTAGTATTTCCTTTAATCTTGAGGTTGTAGGTTATAAATGGTTTTTGGATCAGCTCAATCTTCCTTCACAATTCTCTAGATATACTACAACCCAAATATCACACCCATATTAAATAACATGGGTGACTAGAGTCTCAGAGAGGAAGTTCTTTTTACTCCATACCCAAAGATATGTTGACTTACAATTGTTTTCAAGCCCATAATAAAATTTTGAAGCTTCAATTATCATTTCTCAATGTTATAATTCCAATTGAGTTGACTATGAATGTCAATTCCCAGATATTTGTATGAAGAAACATTCTCCAAGTAGTTATTATCATAGATGAAATTATCATAGTTAATCTTTTTGGATTGAATTATCATGACTTTAGTTGTGTCCCTATTAACAATTATACCCATCTTGGAGCAATAATCTTGGAGGATTCTAAGTTGATTATCAAGATCATAATAGCTCATGGATATACGAGTGATATCACCAGCATAAAGGGAATCATAATGACCATACCAATGAGCCTAGGGCCATCACATCCTACAACTTCTAAACACTCTTATAGCTTATTAATGTAAATTCAAAAAAGGGTAGGCAATAAAGGACACCCTTGCTTAACTCTGATGTTCCACTTGATTTATTTTGTCCAACCCTTGGTGGTTTTAAGCTTGGAAATAACATTCTCATATAGCCTAGTCACAACAACCCTCAACTCGAGAGGAACCATTATCTCTTCTAGCCTCTTCCATAGCTTATCTCAAGGAACTGTATCGTTAGCTTTCCTAAAGTCAACAAAACAACAAAAGATATCAATTATATTATTGTGAGATTCCTTTGCAATGACCTGAAGAGCAACAAGATGGTCTATAGTTGAGTGATGTCTCCTAAACCTAGCTTTCCCTTTAGCTCTTTTACCATGGCGTTCAAGCCAAAAGATAATATTATTTTCTAAATGAGTCCATACAACTAGGCTAAAATGTCGCTAATCATAATGGTCCTATAGTTAGAGGGAATGTTTTTATCTCCACTTTTAAAGATATGCACAATAAGGCTTTGCATCCAAGGCTTACAGAAGCCTTGTTTCACTGCCAAATTGAGGAGTTTGTGTATATGAGGGATGAGGATAGACCTTCCCATTTTAAAATTTTCATCTTGGTAGCCTTCAATAACCATAGCTTTCTCATTAGCAAGTTGCTTAATCCTGAACTCAACATCTTCCAAAGAAATGATATCCTCCTCTCATAGGAGTGATCAAGATGGTGCCCATGGTGTCAGGTAAATCATAAATATTCTTAAGATAGATATACCAGTTCTTTAAGGGGATCAGATTATTTTCTTTCATTTTATGAACAAGAATGTTCTTCCAAAACCTTCTAGGATCAACTTTAAAAAGGTGAAGAAGATGCTCTTACCTCCTATTTCTACGGGTTATTTTCTTTCTTTTGATAAGATCTTTGTACATATTTATTTTTTCAAGCTTCCCAGTTTCGTTAGACGCTTCTCTAATCACATTCCTAACAATTTTACAATCATTATCATACCAAGGGTTGGAAGTTCTATTGTTCTTTTTATAAGACACCTCAATAGAGAACTTGTTAATGGTATTGGAAAGGGTTGTAGTAAAATTGTGGTAGATGTAATCAATGTTATAATTATATGTTAAAGAATCTAAATCCATTTTTAAATCCTTTGAGAAGAGATATGTTTTATTTATGTTAAAATGAACGTGCCTTTGACTCTCACAATTCTCTTGCGTGTAGTTGGTGTGTATGCCAAGGTTTAGGGTTAAGGTTAGATGTTTGTGGTCAAAATTAGGCTCGTAGTCATTTAGGAGGTCAAATTTACAATACGGTTGAGAATATGGATATCAAATATCACATAATCCACAACACTACTGCCAAGCCCAAGAATACAAGTCATTTGGCAAGAGGTTGGCCACTTCTTAATTCCATTAAAAATTATCAAGTCTTGGGAACTACAGAGCTTAATTAGCTCAATGCCAAATAAGTTCTCGGTTATGTCTTCAGAATTTCTTTTGAATCTGCTAGCTAAGTCAAAGTCCTCATTTAGCGAGAGGGGATTAGAGTGAAAGTTTCTACATAAGAGAGTAGTTTGGTTAGTAGTAGTTCTAACATTGAAGTCCCCTAACAAGATGATATTACCTTCATTCCCTACCCTATGAATATCTCGTTCTAAGGTATTGAAGTGACAATTCTTATCCAAGTTGTTTTTTTGATAGGTGGTAGAGTTGATAGGAGAAAATTTACAAATGGCGAGATAGATCCTATTGGTGTTGGAGTCAGAAATTTCGATCCAAATATACTAATTGGGATATATTATTTTTTATATAACAAGTTATTCCACCAAAGCATCTACTAAAAGATTTCTTGTTCCATACTGACCAGAAAATAAATCCATCCATATAGAAAACCTCAAGAAATTTGATTACTTTAATTTTTTTTATAAATCTAAAATCTAACTTCTTAAAACATATTTTGAATTATTTACACATGTAATATTAATAAAATTAAATAATAATATTATAAAAAGTAATTGATATCAATTATTTTTTATATATGTACCAGCATTAAAATACTTACAATAACCTTAAAAATATAGAATTGTGTTATTTATTTATTAGTGGATAGAGTAAATATACAATAATTAGTAGCTTAGTTTGCTTAGTTTTTAAAAGTAATAAGATAGTTATAATAATCTTAGAACTATAAAATTGTATTATTTATTAATGTGTACAAAAAAACATACATAATTAGTACCTTATTTTAAAAGACAATATAATAGTTTTAGCAATTATAAAATTGTGTTATTAATACGATTGTTATGATGCAGGTGTGATGCCAATACTCGATTAATTTAAAATAATAATTTTTCAAATAGTAATGATAAAAATATTATATTTTAATAAATTTTATTATAATATATAATTATTTATTTTTATTTAATTTATATGTATATAGATAATTATTTAATTTATTTAATTTTGAATAGATTGATAAAATGTTTGTAATTCCAAAATATTTTTACTTTCACTTGTTTTATATATAATATATAGTTAACATTGAATTATTTTATTATTAATATTTTTAAAAATGTTTTTTTTTCTTTTTCTTTTTGTGAGTAAATATTAAGGCAGATCTACTTTAAGGGATCACTTCTCCCGATTTATTATTAGCAGAGCCTAACCCCTAGAGTGTAAACCAGAGAGAGTAAAAGAAAGTTGACACTCAAGCCTTCTTTTTTTTGTTATTAATATTTTTAAATGTTATATATCAACTACATATTAATTCCATATTGATAATGGAATAAACTGGTATAGCCATACAAATTAAATGGCTGATAAATTACACATCTCCCTGCAAGGGAAAGTGAAAATATAAGAAAATTTGTAATTTAAATTACTTTATTTCTCTGTATAGAGTTGATATAAAATTATGTTATTTAATATGGACATTAATCATATTATTTATGGTTGAAACTAATTTCTTTTTGTTATTAATATATTTTTGTTTGAAATAAATTACACATCATGTTATATCAATAATGTTATTACGTCAATAATATTATTTTTGCATGCAATCTATCAACTCCATATTAAGTAGTGAAGGACTTACACATCTCCCTCATACTAAAAAGTAAATTATTATTATTATTATTTTCAATTACTTTATCTCTCTATATAAATTTGATATAAAAATGAAGTGGAAATTGAAATATTTTATTTATGGTGAATATTGATTTCTTTATTACTATTTTTTAATTTGTTAATGTAAGTATTATTTTTCTCACATGCGGGTGAATAAATGTGCTTTCACAGCGCAACAAAGAAGGGACGGCAAGTGGCAAAACCAACTGCCTTATCACACTTCCTTCCAGAACTCTACCATAGGCATTAATGGAGATTTACTGTAGTACGATGGATGAGGTATTCATGCTCTGTTAATTAAGATGACACTCTCAAATTTCTATCCCCATACTCATTCTCCTATGAATCTTTCATGTCTCCTTGAGCCGAGCCTGCGCCCGACTTCAGGGGGAAGAGGCCAGCCTAGTTTGGATGAGACTACCCATCTCTCGCATAATTTCCTTCATAGCCTATACTCTGACAATTCGGACCTTAACCTTGGCACTGTTTTGAATACCTCTGCTCCTTCGACTCCCTCCAGCAATTCCACCTTTGTCTCTACCCCTCCCAATCTTAGTTCATTCCATTCAAGCCAATTTAGAATGCCTCGGTTGTGGCATTGTATGTGCTACCGTAGGGGTGGCGTTAGAGGCAAGGTAACTCTGTTTCCATCCCGCTCGGATTCTACTCCCTCTGCCTCCTCTTCCCCCTCTTCTTCCACTCACCTCACAGGTCGATATTCGACAACCTGTAGTGGGCGAGGACGCACGCAGATGGCAGGTTTGGGCCGTGTTGCAGTGGCTCATCAACGTCCCAGCCATTCAACCCAATTTCAGTTTCGGTGTACTCTGGACAGGCCTTGCATAATTGCCACAATTTCTGTAGCATTCGAAGAAATCCCTCAAAGCATGTTTGCCCTGGCTAGCCTTATCCTGAAGAAGATAGTTGCAGGAAAAAGGAAAACCCCTGGCATCAATATAGGGGAGCGCAGAACTCAGGACGACGCTCCAAAACGCGTAGGGGTGGTTCATGGAGACAATACTTCAACCCATTCCAAGCAGATGGAGGAAGCACCGAGAGTTCAACAAGTCGCAGAGGATGAGATGGACGAATACAAATGTTTCATTGTTGAAGAGCCTCCTCACTCCAACGACACATAGCCGTTCCATGTTCACCCTCCTACCAGATCGTGAGCTCACGAATTCCCATGTCAGTGGTTCATTTTCATGTTTCCATTGCGAAAATGTTGTCAGTGGTCTATTTTGTTGTTTACTATAAGTTTTTTTTGTTAAATTTTAAAGTGAGGTCTGATAAACTTGTTCTAGGCTATAACCCTTGCATGGGCACCAAATATTTCAATTTTGGATAGGTTTCCCCATGGCAGGCAGTTACTTTTAGATATAGGTTGTTAAACAGAGCTTATTTTGAGATCTAAACTGTAGAGGCCTGTGCCTCCTTGTAACATTTTGTTTTATTAATAGATTTAGACATATTTAGAAAAAAAATGTAAGTATTATTTTATTATTTTTAAAATGTAAAATTATGGGGCAACATCTCCCTCATACAAACTTTGATACTTAACTCAGTTGGTCGAGTCCTTGTTGTTAAAACACCTATGCTACTAATAGATCATGGGTTCAATTCTCTCAATACTCTCAGGGTAAGGCTCCATGGTTGAGACGACAAAAAGTGATCATTCTGGATAGATTTTCCTTGTACAATTATTCAGTGGACATACTAGTTACCGATCCCTCATACTTAGTTGTAGAACGCTTCTTAGTGCAATTAAATTAAAATTAATCTCTGTCAAAAATTTAGAACCTCTATCACTATGGGCTCTTTCTGGGCCAAAATCTTGGTGTGGTTTATCACTATCTTTATTTTATGGTGATTTTACTCAAACACATCCTTGTTTTGAGTGGCCTCTTATTGATTTTTGGTGTTATTATGTTTTCAACCTTTTGTCAGAATCTTGGTGTGGTTTATCGTTATGTTTTAGTGGCCTCTTACTGATTTTTGGTCTTGTTCTAGGTCATCTTGTTTCTTCATATCTTTGTTTTGGGTGATATTTTGTTGATTTTGGTCTTGTTTAGTTTTTAATCACGAAATTTAATAGCTAAGCTAATGACTTGAAGATAAACACATCCAAAGGTACACCCTTGGCTCCTAAATCCAACCCACTCCTCCCCTCAAGGCTCCTTAATGCCTAACAAAATTTTAATTGGATGCAATGAGGGTAGCCTTAAATTTCTAGCTTTAGTTATTTGAAGATACCAAGAAGGAGATCAAGGGCATGGAGAAAAAGTTAAATGGAATTCATAACAACTCACCAAGGATTAAGTAAATGAAGGATTCAAAAATTGGATTCTTGATTCTTTTTATCCTCGCAATAAGGACACCGAAATTTTTAAACTCATGGAATTATATTAACTGAACAAGGCATTTATTTTGCAAGTTGTTGAGGAGAAAGATATCCAATATAATTCCATATAGAACAAGCTACATGTCAAGGATAAAAATTTCGACACACTTTTTCAAGAAATATTCAACTTTGAAATTTTAGTCAACAGTTTTACATACTTTCCTAGCTTTCCCATGGAAAACAAGATCCATCTCAAGCATATGTAGGTTCCCCCTCCAACACTATCCTAGTGGATGAGGATAAAATGAAATAAAATTGCAAAGGAGCATGCTTGAAGTAGGAGGAAGGGTCTTAAAATTAATCTATCATGTTTATCTTGGTCTCTATTGAGATGGAGCATTAACTGCCCTCTCCATCACTATTGTTATGCTTGTTTTTTTATTGTGAGTAAGATAGGGAGAAAACTATGTCATTTTATAGGATTTTTTTTTTTTGTGGGGTAAATTTTGTATTTCCCTCTAAACAGGATTGAAAATGAGAATTTTGAGAATATTAGGTCGATTGTTCACTGGGAATACCATACCATGACCAAAATTTTACTCTCCATAGAGAGGCATAGGATATCAAAGTACTTAAAAAACAAAAATTAACCATAAAAGGACTAAAATGTAGGCCTATATGGCCTTGAAGTTTTTAGAGTACCATTTTTCTTTGAGGAGCCTATGTTTGCATTTGCAGTTAATGCCTATGATATTCCATGAGATGGTTTTCATGTTAGGGGTATGTTGGATGCAGGTAAGACATTTGTGATCAACCTAAAGCATCTTGAGCTATCCAAAATACCCCCCAACTTGTCCAAGATTTGCTAGTTGCTTCTCCTACCTTCCTTCTTTTCCTCCCTATGAGGTTTTATTGGATCCTTTTACGAATAGGATTGAACTCCAAGCAGCCCTGTGTTGGATAGGAAAGATGCCAATTTTAAGGTTAAATGGAAGTATTCAAACTATGCATAAACTAACACTTTAACTTGATGTTCTGGATGAGAAAAAGGGTCTTTTCACTTCCAGGCTTTAACTAGCTATGGCAGATTGAGAAAGTACAACTCCATATCCTCACTTTGGTCTAATGGTTGATTTAGGTCCTCTTGCATGGAATATTGGAGCACCGATGGGGAAGTGGGTGAATGATAGAAGAGGGGGGAAGCACAATTGAGCAAAATGGGGATGGATTGGGGTCTTGCATGACAATTTCAGGAGATGGAAAAGTTATGGGGGTCAAGATATTTTAGGGGGAGAGCAGGTCAAAAAACTAATTGAGGAGGGTTTTCCCCCTAAGGGATTGGCTTGTGGGGTAGGGGTTTTAGATTTCTTATGATTTCCTCCAACTTTTGTAAAACCCTCATCATTCAGAGTGGAAGACGACCTAGAATTGGAGTTTACAACTAGTAGAGGGAAATTATGATAAAAATGACCATATTCATGGCATCTTCAATATTGAAAAGGGATGTGCTCATAATTCATGGGTTGCTTCCAAATATCATCCTTATAATATGTAGAAATTAGACTGTAGATTTGCAACTTCTTATGAAGTTTTAATCAAAATCACAAGACACAAACCTACTCTACTGCTCTACGGAAGTTAATTCATAATTTAGAATATAAATCTCAAACATGCAATAAGAAATCACGTACATGCAAATAGTATTTTTCCCGGGGAAAGAAAAATGCTAAAAACCCCAATGCCTACTTGCATTAATTTGATGAATAGATATGTATTACAATTTATTTTCTCAACTGCGCACACCCTGCAATTGCATAACCTATCTCTCTACTCACTAAAGGCCTCTCACCCAAACTTAGTCAATTTCTGCCTCTTCTTGAGCCCCTATTTTCTTGCACAATTCTTGAGGAAATAAGCCCCTATTAATTAGTAATTTCCTCCAAAATTCTTGCGCAATTTCTCATGTTTGATCACATGTCCTCATGCAACACCTATACACTCAACTAGTTTACAACCGTTGGTTAACTGCCTTGGAAACTCCACCATAAGTGCACAACTTGTATTCTTTGCATGCATGAGCTAATTATTAGTTGATTAACCAGTTAACTAAATAATCTCTGAGTTAGATTGATGTCCCACTACTTAAATGACCACCAACTAGTTATATTAATAGTTAGGAATAGTTTAACTGATTACAACTGAGATTAACTCAACCTAGGCTCCTAAAATTTAGGAATCACTACATACAATTTAACATCATTCGGAAGCCCCAAGGGTTAGCTCAATTGGTCAAAAACAGTGTCTCGCCATCCGGAGGTCACAGGGTCGATTCTACCCTAAGCCCTTGGGGTTAGGTCTTGCCAGTAGGCTGAGGGGCGATTAGCCCAGATTTTTCCATGGACGTAGCGACCACTCACTGACCAAGGTGTTTGTGAACCACACTAAAAAAAAAAAAAAAACAATTTAACTTCATTCCCTTAACTAGAATTAACTAAGCTAGACTCCTATTTTTTAGGAATCAACACAAGAAAACTGAAATTCAACTCATTCTCTCAAATTAAGGGCTCTTAACTAAGTGACAAGAGCCATGTCACCTTAGTTAACTCCTCCAAGTTTTCTATTGATGTGGAATTTCGGATTTCCTTAATTTGATTAAGGCAAAATCAAAATTGAGACTTTCTTGCTGCATTTTCAACACTCCCTATCAGCAAGAAAGGGATTATCAACCACTCCTATCCTACATCCGTGGAATGTAATTCATGAAACACCTTTCATTTTTTTTGCTACTACTACAACATATACAACTGAGAAGCATAAAAACAACAAACTGAATCAACTATGTCTGCAGTTGTTTATTGAGAAAACTGTGTTACTGCTTACTCAACTACTTAGACTCCTACTCTACTGTCAACACTCCTATGCACTCCTCATTATCTAATTGAGACTGAGATTGATACTCATGCTACTTAATACTGTGGGTCTCCATAGCAAGGTAATGATCCATAAGGAGAATGCCTCAATGGACCTTGCCCAAATTTCTGCAACCCTTGGACTAAGGATCTACATTGCCCCACACACTTGGAGGTATGGTTGCATGTGCTCCCTCTTCCCACTTAGCTCGAACTCTTATGTTATTGGAGGTCTTTGACTAGTCCTCTTCATCATCCTCCTCCTAGTTAGCCTAATTTCCAACTGGCTAAGGCTCCATCTTGAGAGCTAAATCATGATCCCTCTCAACCACAACATATCTAATCCATGCCTTGCTCCTAAAGGATTTGCATGCATATTACTCTAATGTGTAGAGGCTCTCAATCCTAAAACCAAATTTCTTGATTTGACATGAAGCAAGATGCTTGAGGTAGGCCTTCCCATATCTGAAGACTACCTCATACCCTTTATCTTCAATTCTCAATTTGTTCATCAGATTAAGTTTCCTGGATTCACTTCTATTTCGGAATAGCTCCTTGAGGGTCTTCCACATAGCAAAGGGAGTCTCTTTTCCATGTAATTTTGAGACTATGTGGTCTCTCACACCCTCCAGGATGATCCTCTTATCTCTAGCTACATATTTCTTCCACTGAGCTAGGTTCTGGGCATCAACTGATCCTAGTTTTGGAATGTCTATCTTAACATATTCCAACAATCCATTGTCATCCAATACTACCTCCATGTGATCCTTCTATGCAACAAAATTAGAGGTTCCTTCCAAGGCATACTCTAGCCTTAGTCCATTGAAGGCCATCTTTTTAGCTCTTAAGAGATCCTGCTGCACTAAACTCCAAATTTGAACCTCCTACGAAAAGATTCTAATTTCCTACTCTAATGTGATTTCAGCTTTGATACTATGTAGAAATTAGGTTGTATAACTGCAACTTCTCATGAAGTTTTAATAAAAATCGCAAGACACAAACCTACTCTACTGCTTCATGGACATTAATTCAAAATTTAGAGAAAAAGTCTCAGACATGCAATAAGAAATCACATATGTGCAAATAGTATTTTTCCTAGGGAAAAAAAACTGCTAAAAACACCAATTCCTGCTTGAATTAATTTGATGAATAAAGATGTATTACAATTTATTTTCTCAATCGAGCACATCCTACAAGTGCAAAACTATCTCTCTTCTCACTAAAGGCCTCTGACCTAGACTTGGTCAATTTCTGCCTCTACTTCAGCCCCTATTTTCTTATGCAATTCCCAAGGAAATAAACCCCTATTAATTAGGAATTTCCTCCAAAATGCTTGTGCAATTCCTTAGGGTTGATCACTTGTCCTCATGCAACACCTGTACACTCAACTAGTTTACAGCAGCTAGTTAACTGCCTTGGAAACTCCAGCACAACTAGGAAAATCATATTCTTTGCATGCATGAGCTAATTATTAGTTGATTAATAAGTTAACTAGATGATCTTTGAGCTAGACTGATGTCCCACTACGTAAATGACCACCAAGTAGTTCTATTAATAGTTAGAACTATTTTAACCGATTACAACTGAAATTAACTCAACCTAGGCTCCTAAAATTTAAGAATCACTACATACAATTTAACATCATGCCCTTAACTCGAATTAATGGAGTTAGATTCCTATTTTTTGGGAATCAGCACAAGAAAACTGAACTTCAACTCATTAACTTGAATTGAATTTTCTTAACTGAGTGACAAGAGCCATGTCACCTCAATTAACTCCTCTAAGTTTTCTTCTAATGCAAATTTTAAATTTCCTAAATTTGATTAAGGTAAAATCAAAATTGAGACTTTCTTGTTGCATTTTCAACATAATAAAGATCAATGGATTTTGGAAGCAACTCAGAAATATTCATTTATACACAAATACAAGCATAAGAAATGTACTTGGATTTCTTAGTTGGTTCTGAAGCTTTGATGAAATGGCCAAGGGCATTGCTTATGTAAGCTAGAGTTTCCTCATCCCAAAATTCCCACTGTAGTGAATGCATTCTAATCCAAATTAGTGTTGTGGTACCTTATCAGGAACAAATCGATTTGTCTAGAAGTTGAGATACAACCTTGATGAGTTAAAAAAGTACGAGTTGTTTTCAAATACCCAAGTTTTGTATTCAATGCTAGCAAATATTATGTTTAAGAGACATTTGGCCCCCAAATCTACAATATTCCCCCTGGGTTACCATTTTGGCTGAATTAAGTGAGAGAGAGTTTTTTCTGAAGATCATATGCCAAAACATTTCTCAATTACTCAGTGATCCTGCATGTATTGGATATATTACCCAATCTCGTGGGATTGAACTTTAAATTTAGGGTCTACTACAACTTTAGGAATACAACTTCATAGCCTTCATTTCCTTGATTAGGTGATGGGATGTTGGGGATTTTGTTGATCCCCATTAGGGTTTTTTACATAAATTTTGGGGTTCATAGCATAAATTTGCCTCGAACTATTGAATCTTGCTACTATCCCCCTATAGGAAGGAGATATGATCCCTCCACAGGAATTAAAAATAGTAAGAGCATTTGATGGGCCACCAAAAACATAGTAGCTAGGATTTTTATAGTGCCAAAATTTTGCAAAGCTTTACCAAAACATATGTCAATTTTGTTGGAATTAAGACTAGCATTTGCACCAGATATTGCAAAGGAAACACCGTAAGGCATAAAGTGTGGAAATCCATTATCCATATAATGTGTGCATTAGGGCAATGACCTAAATATCAACATGTCTATTCACTTTTTCTAAATGTTGTAAATGACCAGAATTATAGAAATATTCCTAAATGTGTACCAATATTTATAGGCACACTCCTTATATCTTAAGATTTTTGGTTGCAGCTTCAGATTTGGAAGTCTTGAGATTTACCAAAGCTTCAATTCTTGCTTCTTCTCGCTGATATCTGAAATTTACAGACAGCTTGAATGCTCACAGATTTTGTTGTGAAAATTATAGATAACAAATGTTAGCAATCTATTAATTTAGAAAAAGCTTTGTCAGAGATAAAGGTTATCGTGTTTATCAATACATAGCATTGTAGATTAGAGCTCATTTCAACTTTAAAAACTGGAAATTGAAACAGAAAAAAAGAGAAAACATAAAGGAAATTGAAACAGAATTGCAATACGATCTTTTAAATGCATTAACACTAAGCTAATGATATGTTCTTTAAAAATGCGCCCATGAAAATCGTTCTCTATTAACGCAAGCAAGAGATATTTAATTACCACTACAAATTGCTTTGACATTTGTTGTGGTGGTCTTTAACACTACATCTAACTCGTAAATTTTATGTTCAAAAACACTTAATTACATTCTTGGTCTAAGTAGAAAATTGTTTTTTGTTATGTAGAGGTTGTGTTCACAACAGGCAAACACTTCGTGAAGAAAAGGGACAAAAATATCATAGCTTTGGGGGTGGAAAGCTTTGTCATGTTAAGCAAGGCAGAAGTTGACTCAATTCAAAATCTCAAGCATGTCACATCCAAGGAGAGTGCCTTTGATCAGGTCCGTACAGAAGGGAAGCCTCTGTGTCAAAAGACTGTAATTGCAGGAATTTCAACGGATAGAAAAGTCTAGTAACTGAAACAATTGGTTCGAAATTTAGTCATTCTATGTTTCTTCAATAACATAAACACTGGAGCATGGGAGATGACTCACAATGCTCACACCTTTTTAGAACATTGATTCAAGGGGATTTGGCTTGCTTATTTGTTTTATATTTCATTGTATATTTAGGAAATTAAAACATAAATTATGGACTAAACAAGAACATGCCTGGGGATAGAAAATTCTTAGAAAATGGTTGTCGGCATTCTAATCCAAAGAATTGGAAAGAATCCCCAAACTTGTCAACTTTAAATGTTGCAAGCATGCCAAATTCATTATCTCTCTTCAGTGCTTCAGAAATGTCTCAAACATCAGCTCTAGATCTTCTCCTTGTATGTCTCAAACATCAGCTCTAGATCTTCTTCTTGTGCCTACGTGCCTACTCTTGCAACTTTCAAAGGGGTCATGCCTTTCCAGCGACTCACAAAAATGATTTGTGAATCTTATTTTTCTTAATGTTAGATATTAATTTACCAAATCCTCAACAAATGAATAGAAAGAATTTAATGATAAAATGGAAATTTCGAAAAACATCACAAATAAAGATATAATGCATTGAACTTACAAGCCACCAAAAAACTGGAACAAAATATCGATGGACATTATCACGACCAAATGCACACCAAGTGTAAGAAATATTATTTTCAATGCCAACAATCTAGCACATTCAAAACTAATATTAACTGCCATTTATGCCAAGTCTCCTTTCCTTGCACAACATAACATCTCAATCTAGTTGCAAGTTAAACATGAAAAAAATTGTGTAATTAAAAATTGAAAAACAGTTGGTTTTGAATACATAATGAATACAAAAACTGTAATATAGATTTCAGTTTTGACTTATGAGTTACCATATCAAGTTTGTACAATACCCAAAATTTCCAGCATCTCCCCATTCAACTCTCTTCGTCTGCAATCTTCACTATCTAAGTTCCACGTTCTAGAATAATGGCAATTTTTCTTTGAAATCGCTTCCTTCTAAAGCTCAGATAGAAACATTACAGTGCCTAGGAATCAGACACAAGAAGCAGCCCACTTGAACAATTAAAGGGGCCCTTGAGGGGCAAACAACTGAACACGAGGACTTTCATTTGGTTAAGCTGTCGTGATAGCGCGTACTTTTCTGTCAAAATCACCCAGGGATTTTCACATGGCTCCAATTGCTTAATCATGGCTCAAGAAATTTAACTTTAGTGGTTGCCTTAACACACAACCATCTTCACTGCTCAACTTTAACCCCACTTGCAAAAGCTTAAAATTAGAAGCTGAGACAAAGATGGATATTGCAATTTCAAGCAAAAACATGAAATGGCTATTCATACATCAGTGCATAAATTAAAGCACTGATTCCTTACCAGTGCTTCTTGCACAATAACTAAATAATAGAGGCCAAAATAAAAGGAATCGAACTCAATCCACAAGCAAGGTTTCACAGTTCAATCAGCCATTCAATACCAACACTCTAATGCCTTCTTATCAGTTCAATGGATTGGTATAAGCACCGACTGGAAAGCTGATCAAACTCAGCCATGTAGCAAATGAGTAGACAAAATCAGTTTAGAGATTTCCCAAAATCCTCCATTCAAACTTGCATCTTTGGTGACTTTCTGGTACCAATCATCTAGTTATAGAAACCCTTATCTCCAAGAAATCAGCAATGAATCTATTGGGTTTCGTTTGTGAATATACAGATGCATCATCAATAGATAAGAATAAAAATCACAATCTAAATATGAAGCCCCATATAACCATTTTATTCAGGGGCAGTTCCATCACTACCATCAAAAACCTGGCCACGCAATTAGCTTGCTTTTCTATTGTTACACTCGTCAAGTTGTGTACCACAACCATAAAAGGAAAGGTCTTTATAGTATTCCAGTACAAGAAAACTAACTTCCAATTCTACATCAATTTGAAATGGCCAAGATCTCTGCAAATATTTGGACTGGCAACCAACCTAGCTTGAAAACAGGTTGCACAAAGCCGTAAAAAATAAGCTATCATAAATAGAGTTACTACATGCACAAGGTGCTTAAAACCCTCCGTCTCACATCCCTTTACAAGGAGGATGCACAAATTGCAATATTATTTTATTGTGAATTACACAAGGGAATTCCTAGTATGATGAACTTGATTGCTACATCTTACCAGCACATATTCTACAATCGAGACATTGAACTTGCTTGCTGCAACCATACCAGCACATAATCTGCAACTGACACACCGATATCTTGAAGAATTCCCCCAGAGCTCTTGAAAGTGAAGTGCTTTGAAAGTTTGAAGTTTGAACATTAGCCACCATATCATGTGATTCTTGATTATTATTTGCATGGTTAGGACTGTCAAATAATATTCCTTTGAGGTCCCAATTGCATTAGAAGGAAGTCCAACTAAAGCATGCCGCTGAATATCTAAAGTCATACACAGATACAATGTACAAGCATCATAGAGCAACTCAATATAAATAAAATGAGCAAAGGAACCCCCTCTTCTGAAGAACCAGAGCATCTCTTCCATGACTAAGCAGCCATGAAAGATGTAATAATAAAAACCATAACCATCCCTGTTAAACTGATTCTGACAATGCTTCAGAGGAAGCTACATTTTGCTCATGATGATCAGAATGATATCTGGAGCAATTTCCTGGGCAATTTCCCTCACAAGCCTTTGAAATGGCAGCTTCCAAATTAGCAACTCCATGCTCTTCTGATACTCGATTAAACAATTTGCAATAAGATACATATACTATAAAGAAAACATTGTAAACATATCGATAGAATCCGAAGCAAATTTAAACTGCGTGTACATAACGAAGAGAAACTGTTCCGGGATGATATCTATGAGGCTTCTTCACGACCGGAGGATGATATCTATGAGGCTTCTTTACACCTCCGGTCGTGGGAGCAGATTTACGAGCAACCTAATTTAAAAAAGGAGCTTCAAAATAAAATGCCACAATAAAAACAGCACGCCTCAATTAACTCCACCAAAGATGCAACGGAAGAAATATAGGAAAGCTGTTACCTTTGTTGCGAGTTGCTTCCTTGGAGTCTTTTGTCCAGTAGATTTCCGTGTTGTCTGCTTCGTACGAGCCATGATTCAAGGAAAAGAGCGATCTACAACACAGAGAGCAAGAACGAAAGCATAAGACCAAAGCCCAAACATCAAAACAGAAAATCCAAAACCACAACAAAAAATTATTATCAATCTCTTTCAAAAAAACCACTTTTAGGCAATGGAATCGCGATCACACCGCCTTAAATAAAATGGAGATTTTCCCGAACTAAACCCTCGAAAACAAATTTGAAGAACAAGGAAAATAGGAAATCAAAGCAGACATATACTTCTTAAATAAAATGGAGATTTTCCCGGACTAAACCCTCGAAAACAAATTTGAAGAACAAGGAAAATAGGAAATCAAAGCAGACATATACTCTAAGACAAACTAAAATGGAAACAAAACATGGATCCTAACCCAAGAACAACCACAAACCCTAGGAAACCAACAGAATTCACTAATTCAAGAACAATCTGACATAGACTTATGAAGTTGGAATTGTTGAATTTTTATAAAAGGTCGGGCCACCTTCTAGGTGGCTATTTATTTCAAAGCAAACCAATCAACATGGTGCTACCAATTAGCAAGAGAATTCACTAATTCAAGAACAATCTGACATAGACTTATGAAGTTGGAATTGTTGGATCTATTTATTTCAAAGCAAATCAATCAACATGGTGCTACCAATCAGCAAGAGAATTCACTAATTCAAGACCAATCTGACATAGACTTATGAAGTTGGAATTGTTCGATTTTTATAAAAGGCCGGGCCACCTTCTGGGTGGCTATTTATTTCAAAGCAAACTAATCAACATGGTGCTACCAATCAGCATGGTGCTTATCGAAAAATGTTGATGAACTACATTAGATAGTAACCAAATTACTAGAAGTCAAAAAAATGAAATGCTCGACACATTCAACAATAAGGCTCAATGCACTGTAGCAAAAGAAAGCAATCACGTTGTTATCTTACTCCAGATATGTTATATGAAAACATGAAAATATTCATTATCATTGTCAATGTTTTGTATTATATGATATAACATGCTTGACACATTATTTCAAAGCAAACATATACTTCTTAAATAAAATGGAGATTTTCCCGGACTAAACCCTCGAAAACAAATTTGAAGAACAAGGAAAATAGGAAATCAAAGGAGACATATACTCTGAGACAAACTAAAATGGAAACAAAACATGGATCCTAACCCAAGAACAACCACAAACCCTAGGAAACCAAGAGAATTCACTAATTCCCCCTTTGTCTGCTTTGATTTCCTATTTTCCTTGTTCTTCAAATTTGTTTTCGAGGGTTTAGTCCGGGAAAATCTCCATTTTATTTAAGAAGTATATGTCTGCTTTGATTTCCTATTTTCCTTGTTCTTCAAATTTGTTTTCTAGGGTTTAGTTTGGGAAAATATCCATTTTATTTAAGGCGGTGTGATCGCGATTCCATTGCCTAAAAGTGGTTTTTTTGAAAGAGATTGATAGTAATTTTTTGTTGTGGTTTTGGATTTTCTGTTTTGATGTTTGGGCTTTGGTCTTATGCTTTCGTTCTTGCTCTCTGTGTTGTAGATCGCTCTTTTCCTTGAATCATGGCTCATACGAAGCAGACAACACGGAAATCTACCGAACAAAAGACTCCAAGGAAGCAGCTCGCAACAAAGGTAACGACTTTCCTATATTTCTTCCGTTGCATCTTTGGTGGAGTTAATTGAGGCATGTTGTTTTTATTGTGGCATTTTATTTTGAAGCTCCTTTTTTAAATTAGGCTGCTCGTAAATCTGCTCCCACGACCGGAGGTATAAAGAAGCCTCATAGATATCATCCTCCGGTCGTGAAGAAGCCTCATAGATATCATCCCGGAACAGTTGCTCTTCGTTATGTACACGCAGTTTAAATTTGCTTCGGATTCTATCGATATGTTTACAATGTTTTCTTTATAGTATATGTATCTTATTGCAAATTGTTTAATCGAGTATCAAAAGAGCATGGAGTTGCTAATTTGGAAGCTGCCATTTCAAAGGCTTGTGAGGGAAATTGCCCAGGAAATTGCTCCAGATATCATTCTGATCATCATGAGCAAAATGTAGCTTCCTCTGAAGCATTGTCAAAATCAGTTTAACAGGGATGGTTATGGTTTTTATTATTACATCTTTTATGGCTGCTTAGTCATGGAAGAGATGCTCTGGTTCTTCAGAAGAGGGGGTTCCTTTGCTCATTTTATTTATATTGAGTTGCTCTATGATGCTTGTACATTGTATCTGTGTATGACTTTAGATATTCAGCGGCATGCTTTAGTTGGATTTCCTTCTAATGCAATTGGGACCTCAAAGGAATATTATTTGACAGTTCTAACCATGCAAATAATAATCAAGAATCACATGATATGGTGGCTAATGTTCAAACTTCAAACTTTCAAAGCACTTCACTGTCAAGAGCTCTGGGGGAATTCTTCAAGATATCGGTGTGTCAGTTGCAGATTATGTGCTGGTATGGTTGCAGCAAGCAAGTTCAATGTCTCGGTTGTAGAATATGTGCTGGTAAGATGTAGCAATCAAGTTCATCATACTAGGAATTCCCTTGTGTAATTCACAATAAAATAATATTGCAATTTGTGCATCCTCCTTGTAAAGGGATGTGAGGCGGAGGGTTTTAAGCACCTTGTGCATGTAATAACTCTATTTATGATAGCTTATTTTTTATGGCTTTGTGCAACCTGTTTTCAAGCTAGGTTGGTTGCCAGTCCAAATATCTGGAGAGATCTTGGCCATTTCAAATTGATGTAGAATTGGAAGTTAGTTTTCTTGTAGTGGAATATTATAAAGACCTTTCCTTTTATGGTTGTGGTACACAACTTGACGAGTGTAACAATAGAAAAGCAAGCTAATTGCGTGGCCACTTTTTTGATGGTAGTGATGGAACTGCCCCTGAATAAAATGGTTATATGGGGCGTTGCTGATTTCTTGGAGTTAAGGGTTTCTATAACTAGATGATTGGTACCAGAAAGCCACCAAAGATGTCGACCATGCAATTGTGCCAATGGAGAACTCAAAAATTTAATTATTGTCCTTTGCTACGTAATAAAAAATTGTTGGAAATAGGACGATGAAAAACACCTTTGGTATAATTAACATCATCTTACACTATGTGACAACCCAAGCCAACTTGATAACTTTTAATATTCCATAAACTATTTTCCAGAATAAACACCAACAACACGCCAATCACCTCCACATATTATATTCTTCCATATATTATATTCCATCTAACTAAAATTCCTCATCACTTTTTGTATAGTGATAAATTTTATTATTTAAATTGTAAAAAAATCATTTCAATAAAAAACATTATATATATAAAATAGTTGTTTCCTAAGAAAAGATAACACTAACTTCAAAGGAATTAGCACATGCAAGTCCTTGAAATTTCAACAACCACCTAAAATTGATAAAACAAAATTTCACATGTTTCTCAATACAATCCTAACAACACTTAAAAAAAAGAAACTACAATGTTTAAACATATTTCTCAATACAATCCGAAACTACAATGTTTAAACATATTTCTCAATACAATCCGAACACTTGGAGAAAAAAAAAAAAACTGCAACATTGAAACATATTTTTAAATCACACGTCATCGTTATATCCACACTCAACGTTGTCACGTGGTTTAAAAGTGAAATTTCAAAGGCATTCAATAAATCAATTGAATGTTTAACATTTTCATAGCTTTTAAACAAAGATACATGAATGGAATGTTTTCTCTTTCAAATTACAACATTGGAATTTCCTCATTTTGAAGCGTTTGATATTACAACAATGGTTCAATTTGAAAGCGATTAACCACCGTTCAATTTCTGCACCCAACAACGATTGCCTAACTATGCTCATAGTGGACTTTTATTGTTTAATAGGTGTATCCTCTTTCTAAAGTGAATCACAGGAACCTAGCATCATTAATACGTTATTATAATGACTCCAAAGAGCTTATACTAATTTATGAGCACATGTGTGGAGGATCTTTGAGAGACCACCTTTATGGTAAATTACGAATTTCGGATAATTCCAAACAAACTCTGAACGGCTAATGACGCTCTGTTTTTAATCACAGGATCTTAACTCAGGGAACGGCTAATGACGCTCTGTTTTTAATCACAGGATCTTAATTCAGGGAAGTTAAAAGTTAAAATAGTTTTTTGAGCAGACAGAGTTTCTCACACGCATGAAAAACACTATGTATTCATTAATAAAACTGCCTATTACAAATTTCTTCCTCTTTCTCAGAGATTACACCAAGAACACTTCAGTTCCACACGCAAAAAAAATTACAGATGTATACATTAATAAAACTTCCTATTACAAATTTCTTCCTCTTCCTTAGGGATTACACCAGAAACACTTCAGTTCCACACACAAAAAAAATTACCAGATGTATACATTAATAAAACTTCCTATTACAAATTTCTTCCTCTTCCTTAGGGATTACACCAGAAACACTTCAGTTCCACACACAAAAAAAATTACTCTGTAGCGCTCCAATCACTTTAAGAGATAATGGTAGTCCATGGCACGTCTCCAAAAGTTTTTCAACTACTTTTGCAAATCCCATAACTGGATAACTCTGGTTGAAGGCGTGCAAGCAAAACAGTTCTAGGGAGTGTTGTCGATTAAGGCCTGTCTGCTTGTAAATAAATGACTCTACAATCCCCGAGCTGGTAAGAATATCCTTGTTGCAAGATGTCACTAAAATTAAGCTGTCAGTATGAATGGTATCTTTGACTGGTGAAAATAATGCATCCAGTTGGTCGATATGATCCACATGATCTAAAACTATGAGAGCGTGGTGAGAAGATGCGAGGTGTGTTCTGAGCTTCTCTGTGCCTTCATCAGTGCTATTTATTTGTAAATCCGCGTGGATCAAATCTTTAAGAAGGTTACTCTCAAGGGAATGTAAAGACATAGTAGCTGCGTTTTCTCTGATATCACATAAAAATCAAGATCGACTCTAATCTGATCTGTGTCGGTTGAAGAATTCTTTAGTGAGGGTGGTTTTCCCTACCCCACCAAAACCCACAATACCGACCGCTCAAGCCTCCCCACTTTGGTGCTAAGATAACACTATCTCTTCCAGATCCTTTACCTTCTTGTTCAAACCAGTTGGATATTTAGCAACACTCAGAGGTGTTTTGATAACCTTTTTCAAAACTTGTTCGGCGACCTTATCAACGAGCTCACCCTCATCACTGAATAATAATATTCATAATGAAATGACTAGTAAGGAAGGGCTGCAAAGAACGAATGAAAGAGTAACAGAGTGAAAAGTGAAGGCCCTTACCCGTTACACGCGCTCAACTCAAAACCGCTTATTTGTGAGACATCTGAAAGAGCTTTCCTCCATTTTTTGGTTCGCGAATCGAATGTGGTATTCTTTTCGAGCTTGCTCAGTGCTCGAGCATAACCACCATTTTCGCCCCGTGTACACAAGAAGATACATTGGAGTATGTTGAGGGTTGTAGGATAAGTTCCATCTCTGCCCCCGGTCCACCGAAGTTCTGAAGGATGGACGCCCTAGAAGACTGGAATAATTGTGGACCCCGACTCCAACATCTGGACGAGCTCATTGAGACACCAATTGGACTCGGCATATCTTGGAGAGAAAATTGATATTTGGACTGAGGATGTTCGAATAGCCCCTTAAATTTGGGAAGTTAAGGTGTCGCCCCTTTGCAATTCATCAGTGTCCAGAAAATCTCTTAAACCATTTGACGAAAGACGACAGTATAGATGGCTTGCGAGGCCTTTCTTGACGTCAGGCCCGCGGTGATTTATGAATACGTGGTACGCATAGTCGCTGGAGTTGCAATGTGAGGAGGCAGTGGAGGTGGATACCGATCCAGAGAATGTTGCGTCTGGAGCAGGCGTCAAGTTAAGGTTTGCCATTACCAGAAAGTAAGAATGGAGATATTTTGCAGAGATGGGAGTAATACGCGTTC
>APFE031710490.1:0-27622 GCA_000404065.3 Pinus taeda
CATTACTGGACACATCAGAGATTGCAAGACAAGTTCAGCAGATGGAGGAACTCAACACAATGGGGACCATTGCCTCCTAAGGGGGGAGGAATGATCCAGGTGGATGTTGGTGGCCACCCACCTATCCCATTTGGACCCCCCGCAACTGTCTCTTTCAGTTTTTCAGTTTCCGTAATTGTAGCACAATTTACTATTTTTAGCAGTTTTTTCGGGTCCTGAACTTCCGGAGCCGTTTTGAGGCCCTAAACGATGTTTTTTGGGAAATCTGGGGGGCAACATGGGTCCATGGACCGATGTTGCCCTTCCCAAAGTGGTAGTTCTCGGATAGATCTTTCTAACGAGCTATCATACGCATCAAACGAAGATCGTACAAAGTTACGACCCCGGGAAATTGATGTACCAATTTACCCAAAAACGGGGCCCACAATTTGGCGTTTCATCTTCTAAGGGTCGGTTTTGGAATGTGAAGGGTTTTCCATTGTTTCTCAATAATAAATAGGCCTTCGCGCCTCATTGTAACACAAGTTGGGGGACAGTTCAGAGACATGTAGCCGCACATCTCTTCTCAGAGATAAGCTACCATCGTCCTAGCTGGGTTATTTCCAATTCCGGTTGTAAACATATTTCGGTATTTTCCATTAATGAAATGAAGTGTTATTTCCGCTACATCTCTCTATTTATGGTTATCGCATCTCTGTATTTATGGTTATCTCTGTAATCTATTGTGTTCCTGTTTAAATCCGGATCAAGAATCTCCATATTTCTTAAAAGTAACTTATTAACATCGCTAAAAAAATTGCTAACCACAAGTTGTTGTGACCATATCAATCCTCACTTATCTCAATACTTTCTAATGATTAAAGACATTTTGAATGTTCCCTTATTCCAGACTTACCCAATCCATTAAATTGTTTGGGACCTTGTAATTGTTCTCAAGTGACTATCCCAAAAATCTAACTGCCACATAGATTTTGGGATCACCTTCCTTTTCTATTTCGCTATATGAGAGCCCTTTGTCCTTTGGGTTTTGGTATCACCTTCTATATCCATTTGGCTAGCTGGGAGCCCTTCTATTCATAACTAATGAACCTATGAATGTTAGGAAGAGGAAAACATAAAAATAAAGCCTATTTGAAACAAAAAAAAAAATTTGTTGAACTTGTGTAGGATTTCCTTGGAAATCTTAACAAGTGTTACACCCTCTCCTCAACTATAGAATCTCAAGATATGTAGATATATTTTCAAAATCTTGTGATGAGGAGAATGGTCAATTGTTTGTTGTTTTCTTAGTGAGCATAGAATTTCAAGATATTTTCCAAATATACAATACAAATATGCTTAGTTTAATGATTTAAATTTGTCCATTAAATAATGAAAATTGTGGCAAGATTTTAGTAAAAATTAGATAAAGTTTTTGGAGATTTTAATTGCCTTTAAAATTTTTTATGATGTTGAATCTATTTAGAAGATCAAATGTTTTGAAAGAAAAATAAGTAAACTCCAACATATTTTTGTTCCCGTGGACAAATTTGTCCAGAGTAAACAAAAAAACCATGAATACTTCATTTGAATACTAATAAAATTAAAGGTATTGACCTTCAAATTTCAAGATATTATGGAAATGTACAATACCACAATACCAATAAAGTTAGAAAGATTGAGAGGTAATAATAAAAATAAGTTGGGCACATGGAAAAGTCGGCCCAAAATTAATGCAATCGATGGCTACGTATTTCCCATGGTCATTTTCCTATAAAATCACCATATCTGATTCTACTTTGCCATTTGAAAGGAATTGATACTCAATCACCACATCTGATTCTATTTTTCCATTTGAAAGGAATTGATACTCGCGAAATATTCTGCTCGTGAACTTTGAAGTAGGATTAGTAATCATGGATATTATGAATTCGGAATTGAAAGCTTTGAGGACAAATCGTCATAGGGTTTCAGATATTGTGTCAGAAATCTTTCCAACAAACAATGAAGATCATCAGGGCTATGTAGGTCTTGAAAATCTGGGCAATACGTGCTACCTCAATAGTGTTGTTCAGGTTCTTTATTTCTGCGCTCCTTTCAGAAATAAGTTACTCCAATATTATGGTAATGGCGGAAGTAAGAATGAGAGCGATAATCTACTAAAACGTCGAATGAGAGCGATAATCTACTAAAACGTCTGGCCGATTTGTTCTATCTCATGCACTCCAAAAATATGCCTCAACTCTGTCCCCTACAGTTTGGAGAGCTGGTAATGAAAGGAACGAGATTTTCCGTTGCAGTGAAACCCATCACGATGCACATGAGTTTTTGATATTTCTTTTGAATAATCTCGACGAAGAAATCACAGGATCTAATAACACGCAAAATCCTCCCCTGCAGGATAAGGAAGCTGAAGATCAATTTGGGACGCAAGGACGCCCAAAGAATAATAGTAAAATTAGTATTATTAGGCAGATCTTTGGAGGTACATTTACAAACGAAACTCGGTGTTTATGTTGTGAGAGTGTAACCCGCAGAGAAGAACCGTTTATAGATCTGAGCGTGGAGATACAACAAAATTATTCGCTGTCAAGCTGTGTAAATGCATTAAGCGCTGTGGAAAAACTCGGTGGGAAAGACAAGTACTGGTGCGATAACTGCCGCCATCTGCAAGAAGCTGAAAAGAGATTGAAAATCAAGTCCCCACCTCAAGTTCTCATTTGCCAATTGAAACGTTTCAAGTACACAAACGACGGTGAAGTGGTGGGATTCAAGAAGTTGTTGTATCGAGTGGCATTCTCCAAGGAGTTTAGACTGCCCATTAACAGTTGTGGAGATCAAAATGCAGCCGATTCTCTGTACTCTTTATTTGCTGTAGTGGTGTATATGGGATGGAGGATGAATTGTGGACATTACATTGCTTTAGTGAAGAGCGGTGACCAATGGCTCCTGTGTGATGATGAGAAGGTGGAAACGATAGAGGAAAGTGCTTTGCATAGTTTTTTTGGGTCATCCAAAACAGTAACTTCTGATCCAAAAGATGCCATGAATGCCTACATCTTGTTCTATGAAGCTGTTAATGGCCTTGAAGCAACAGTCTTGCAGCACTAGTATAGAAGAAGAAGACGTCACAGTTGCAGTTGAACAAATTTAGTTGAATGAATTGTAATCAATAGGTGATTAAAATTTAGTGGTAAGGATTGTAATTAATAGGTGATTAAAATTTAGCGGAATGGATTGTAATTAATAGGTGAATGTTCAGTATGACCAGTTCTGCGTCAGCAATTTTGTAATTAGGACAAGTGTTGAGTACGACAGTCCGGTGTTACTATGAGTACGACAGTCAATGCATCCACAGGTTTAGTGTCTTAACTGTAGTTATGTTTATGTATTTAAGGCAGCTGGTGGTAGCTGTTACCGTGTAAATTCCCATTTTCCATCATGTCAATGCTTAACTTTGTTTTAAAAAATTACCTATTTGCATTGTATTTTAGTTACAATCTAGCGGTCTTCTCACATAACTCCATCTACCATTATGTTAGTGATTTACCATAAAATAAACTACATGTTTCCAAAAACTGCTTAGAAATTACATTATCTAATGCTAATCCTAATCCTAATCCAGTGATGTACATTGGTTATTGCAAAGTACATGGTTTCTCTAATAAAATGTTTGGTTCCAAATATGTGTGGAAGAGCTTTTATCATGTTTTCATGAGAGTTTTAGGAGAAGAAAATTGGGTTTTTTAAGATATTGTCCCAAAAAAGGTTTTAGATGCAAAGAGAATTTAATGAAATGGTTTAGTAAGATCTCAAAATGAAGAACAAATAAAGGATGTTAAAGAGAAATTTATCTTTAAAAATTCATTGTCATATCTAAAGACAAGGCATTGGTTCAATGAGATAAAATTTATTGACTTGAAATTTAAATAAACTAAACTATTAGCAAGAATTGCAGGGTAAAGCTATCACATAGCATGAGACATAAGTAAAAATCAAATCATATTGGGAGGATAGGGATGTGTTGATATTGGAGTCAAAGTTAATAAATCTTTGGAATTCAATCAAAAATATTTGAAATTCACCGATAATCTTTAGGGATGTTCTTTTAATAAAGATAACATTATTCAAAGTTGTCTTCTATCTTCTTTAAAGTGGGTGTTCATATTTCTCCAATTTGTTTTGATGTGGTCCCTTGATGTTTGGTTTACATAAAGGGTCACAAAAAATCCACAAATACATATATTGATGGGTGAAAAATATTCTTCATCTTGAACATTTCATTGTTTTGCAATAGTTGTACTTTATGGATGGTAATGATTATGTTCAGTGACATATCATATTATTTTTTTGTCAATCAATGTTTATGCAACATGTTAGATTCTTGGTGTGCCCTTATTTATCATGTACAATGCAATTGATGGATGTGAATTGTAAAGTCATGGAAGATGTCTTCTAATATTAAGTATAAAAATTCAACCTCTCAAAATAAAGCACGAGAATCTAACACAAAAAAAGAGAACAAAAATGAATAGAAAGGAATAAGAATAAATAATATATTTATCCTAGACACTTTTTATTGGGAAAATTAACCACAAAGATGTCTTTATTACTTGTTCTACCTTAATCCAAGTTTAGCAATTTAAGTGAAGTACATAAACAATTTAAATATGGAATATCCTGTCAAATTCCATGGAGAAATACAATGAGTTGCTCAATATCATGTTTTTCTACGAAAAACATTCTCACTTTTATTATAACTCCACAAAGAATGAGGTATCAATGTTGAAGGTTCATAAATACCAACATATAATATTTCAAAAATTCACCATTGATATAATTAACATTGAGAAATAGCTTACATTTGCAACAATCTACAATTGAATTCATTACATAGTTTGATATTTGCATTTCTATTTTAAATGGCAAATAAGAGAAAATTAAAACATAAGAAAAATACAAGAATAATAATTAAATGAAATGATTATATAGAATGTTTTATAAGTCGTGTATGTGAGTTCATATGTTTCATGCACTATGATGATTTTATATATATAAGGGTATAAATAAAAATTTAGTGACTTTCACTTATCTTTGACTTTCATTTTGCAGTTTCATTGCTTTAGTTTTGTTGCAAGGTTTCTAATGGTTCAAATTTTACTTGATTTCATTACATGGTTTTTTCTTTAGTTTGGTTGCGAGGTTTCCAATGGTTCAAATTTTACCTGATTTCATCACAAGGTTTGAAAGAAACCAACAATCAAGCCATATTTTAGATGGGTTTCCTATCCCAAACAATGTGAGGTCTAATTGGGACAACATATCAGGGATACCCCTCGAATATTGGTAGATCTAGCACCATCAAAATTTATGGTACTAAAAGGAGGGAAGCTAATGTTTTATGGCTCATAACGTGACCCAACGAAATCCTACTTCTTCTGATCAAGGCAACAATATTCTCGGCACCTATGCTGCTCATATTTCTCAAGTTGGTGATTCTTCTAAACTTGGTATCAAACAAACTTACAAAATCTCTTACGACCAGATTTGAGCCATCCATCCTATCACCTATAAGTTTGCAGGAGCTACTGAATTGATACTCAGAGTATATAATATTTTATATTTTCAAAGAGGAACATGAACACCCCTACTCGAGTAGTGGTTTCAATGGTTGAAGATGTGGTTCTTTACCGTCTTGAAGAGTTGGCAAAGACTGCAGAAAACAAAGAGAAACTAGAGATGTCTCCATATTTTAATGGTGGTGACTAAGACACCATTGTACTCTCAAATGATACTTTCTATGGATTAAACGGTGAAGTAGAATAATAAGACGCATCAGATTCTCACAAAGAGGAGGAAAACAATGAAGAAGATATGGCTTAGGGGCCACCTGCATTATCGGGTGTGTTATACAAGATGTCGAGGCACCTCGAGAAGCTATTGACAAAGTATGATCCTCACAAAGTAGTGAAGGTGGAGGATCACTTGGACAACTTTTACCAAAATGATCTAGATTTAAACAGGAACGTAATAGATTACAGAGATAACCATACATACAGAGATGTGATAACCATAAGTAAAGAAATGTAGCGGAAATAATACTTCATTTCATTAATGGAAAATACCGAAATATGCTTACAACCAGAATTGCAAATAAACCAGCTAGGGTGATGGTAGCTACATGCCTCTGAATTGTTATGAACTGTGTTACAATGAGGCTCAAAGGCCTATTTATTGTTGAGAAACAATGGAAAACCCTTTACATTCCAAAACCTAACCCTAGAAGATGAAACACCAAATTCTGGGCCCTGTTTGGGTAAATTGGTACATCAATTTCTCGGGGTCATAATTTTGGCATACGATCTTTGTTTGATGCGTATGATAGCTCATTAGAAATATCTATCCAAGAACTGCCACTTTGGGAAGGGCAACATCGGTCCATGGACCCATGTTTCCCCCATATTTCCCAAAAACCATCGTTTAGGGCCTCAAAACGGTTTCTACTTCTATCAAAGTTGGCCTCCCTTCTATCTCGGGTCAATACAATTGAATCAAATGAACCCTAATTCATGCATGGCCATCAGCATGGAGGTTTTAGTTCACATATGATCTGCCTGGAGGATGAAATGAACAAAAAAATTCCATACAGAGTCCCTGGAAAATGGCGAGAATTGCCTGCTTGTAATAATCTTAATCGTTACAAATTATGATTGATAACAGAAAGTGGTTGCAAAGTTGTTAATTTATTGGTAATAATGAGGTGACAAAGTTGTTAATTTATTGGTAATATTGAGGTGACAAAGTTGTTAATTTATTGGTAATAATGAGGTGATGAGATTGGGGAAGTGTTGGGCAGGGATCATGAAGTTCGCTGCGTGGAAAGGGGGGTTCTTCTGGAAACTCTTGCAGCTGCCCTGCCTGCAGGAACCATAAGATATAAGTCCAAAGTTGTTGATATATTCACAGATAGTAGCAATCATGATTTCCCTACCATAATGTTGGAAGATGGAACATATTTCAAGGCCAAGGTGAAGCTATAAATCCCATTAAACAGACAAACAAATTGCCTTTCCTATAGGGTTTAGTTAATGTTTCTGTATTTTGCCATTATTTGAGTTCGTTTTGTGAGTGATTCAAGAAACATGTGAAGTTCAGACTTCCTTTAGCTGGGGTGTCGTAGGGTATCTATTCCAACAAAATAATTTCTGAGAACCTGGTACTTGGTCTCATCTCCTTGAAATGATGAAACTCCTACCATGCAAGTAGGGCAGATCACAATGAAAATGGAACCCTGGTTGATGGCTCTTAAAACTCGGTCAAGCTTACACTGATACCCAGATGGCCTTTTTTTGAGTTAGGCTATGTAGGTTGCTTAAACTTTCTCAGTTCGTTTTCATTCTTAAGTTATAATCTCTTTGAACTATTCTGCACTCACTATTCCCCAATCGCACGATGTTCTCTTGTAGGGTTCAAATGATCTTTGGATATTTTATTTACCCATGGTGTTTTAGATCATTTTCCAAGTATGGCATCAAACTTTCAATTTCATGTTCAATGGCGTTTCTTTCCACACAAATATGCATATGAAACCTCTGAAAACTTCATTGTTGTCGATGTGGTGTAACTAGGGTAAAGCCCTGTGGCCTGAGTTTCAAGCACTTAAGCACTTAGAGAGTCGAACCCATGACGTCTGGGACACAGCCTGTAACCTCTCCTACTTGGCAGACAAATGTTGCATCTAGCTTATGACTGCTAACCCTTGACGCTAATGGCATTATCTTTTTTAACTTATGGAGGGTACACTCACAATTCCTATATCGCATATTGTTTTCTTCTTTACTTCCTCTTATCTTGGAACATTCTGGAAACTTTTCTTATCTATGATTTTTTTATGATGTTTTTGATCATCTGCATGTGTAGGTTATGTCGACTCATACTTTGTATTTGTCTATCTTCTTCTTGCAACTGTGGAGCTTGGTTGGGCAGTTTTTATTTTATCAATGGCATTCCTGGTATTCCTATATCTTGCCAATTTTCTACTGGTTTATGGAGGTCACTTTCATTGGTTTTCTTGTACTATAAAGGTTATTTCTGGTAACTTGTCCCTATCGTCTGCTTTTTATGGATGTCAGTGGTCATTGTTTCCATTCCTTGATTTTTATGAATGCTATTACTGGTAACTTGTCTCTGTTCATTTTTCTTACTATTATTTGGGAGGAGAAAGTATCATTGGATTACCATTTGCCTGAAGTAAGAGTAAGCCATTCTCTAGTAAAAGGATTTGTTATGGTATTGTAACTTTGTTCTTTGACCTTCGAAAGTATGAAGAAACCTTCCCTTTTTTTTATTGTTTTCAACCTTCTTCCAAATATATTTGATGGTGACGTGTTTAGTACAATTTTATTTTTCTTATTCTTTAATTTAACTACAACAAGTTTTGATAGGATGTGATGGGGTGAACTCAATTATTTCTAAGTGGTTGGGCTATTAGCCCGCCAAATTCCTGGGAAGGTCTACAAGTCGCGAATTGTCTACCTACCCTGAACGACATGACTTCATTCCAAAATTATATATCAATCTATGACATGGTATGAGAGATGGGTACATTCCAATCAATGACACACATGTTTTCTGGTTCTTAAATAAAAAATCACGTCTCCAAGGTATTCTGATATGCTATTCCATCTAACCCTCTAGTAACATCCAAATTTGAATCAAAATTTTCATTCACTAGCAATATGTTGCTCAACAGACTCAAAAATTGCACAAGAACCCAAGCTTATCATACAAGAGGCATTGGATTTTCTTAGAGATTTTCCAGAGGAGTATCATGATATTGTGAAGAGAAAACTGCCAGACACACCTAGTTTGACTCCTCTCAGAGGCCGGTGTCCATGGGCAGTGTTATTTGGGACATTGTCAAAAGGAACAGTCACCATCGCTGGAGATGCAATGCATGGAATGACTCCTTATATTGGACAAGGTGGATGTTCAACAATGGAGGATGCAGTTGTTCTTGTCAGATGCTTAGCAGAAGGGCTGAATGGAAAATTGATTACTTCCACAAACAAAGAAAGAAAGAGGATTGAGTAAGCATTGAAGAAATATGTAGAGGAGAGAAGATGGAGAGTGTTTATGTTGATGACTAAATCTTACATAACAGGATTATCGTAATGAGGATCAGGAAAATATGCTAAATTTCTTAGAGAGAAAATCATGACAAAGGTGCCTGGTGATGCTCTGAGCCATGCGGAATATGATTGTGGGGGGCTTTTTGATACCATGAAATAAGTTTGAAACTTAAGAGTTATGGTTATGGTTCTAACGTACATTGCTTATGCATTTGCAATGGTATATTTCTGCAGCACAAGTATTCAACAAAAAGTTTATTGGTGTTCACCAAATAATTTACATCTTGAGTAAAACAAGATTGAAGTGGATAGCAGCACATATATTTTTCTATTTTGTCAAAATTGGTGAACTTTCAATCAAATTCTATGTGAGAAAAATGCAAGCTTCAGTTCTAATTGCTTTCTGAAGCAAAATATGTACTTATTGCCTAATACACTGACACAGAGATGTACGGAAGGAGTTCTAAGGGTAAGTTGCCACTTCATCTCAGATTTATATTTTTCATATCCAGGCCTGTAATGAAGTTTCCTGTCCATTTGTTTCTTTTAAGGATTGTGTGACACAGCCAATTGTCATTAGGATGGAAAACTGGATATTACATTGGATACTGATGGCATAGTTGAGAATACTTTGGGAATGATACTAATTCTTAACGACTACATTCATTCCCCAAATGAGTTCCATATACTTTGGTCAAAAAAGCACTTTCAAGTAGAAGAATGCTTCTTTCCTAACGACTAAATGCATTCCCCTAATGAGTTCCATATGCTTTGGCCAAAAATGCACTTTCAAGTAGAATAATGCTTCTTTCCTTTGAAGTGAAAACAATCAACATGTTTACGAAGTTATTAAAACTTAAATAAGAGTAGAATATGGAAGCATTTTAAAGGGAATGGATGAAAAAAAAGGAGAATTTTCCATAGGTATGTTTACTGCATCTCAAAATGGAATATTTGAAAATGTCCTTTAGAAAACACATTCCAAGTGAATGGAAAACTCCGTGAAAAAAGAAATGAAATTGAAGTATGATGATTGTATTTCTATAACACTGTTTCAGTTTTTAATTTGTGTTTATTTGCATTTAATTTATTTTTTAATTTGTGTTTCTTTGCATTTAACTTAAATTGTAGTCTCATGATTTAAAAGTGATACTGAGTAGCCATTTACTTGGAAAGCTCTATATAAAGTGTGGATGTTAATATTTTCAATTAGAATTGAATGAATAATATATGATTCTCTATTCAAGTCTAAGATATCAATAAATTTAGAAAAATATCACTTTTTTGTTGGAGTATATAATTCCTACCTGTTTTATGTATGTGTGTGATTATATTTATTTTGTTTTTCAATTACTGGTCATTATAATAAGTAGAGTTATAGTCTCTAGGAAAAGGAGTCGTTTTTATTATTTAGGAGGTTGTTGGAGCCTAGTTGGTTTAAGAGATTCTCTTCAATTAGTTAGTTTTCTATATATTGGTTTGTGGTTGAGATATTCACTTAACCAATAAATTGTGTGTCAAAGATAGCTTATCTATCTTCAGACAAAGCCTTATATATTTATATGTATTATTACATTAAGTTTAATATAGATCTATTTACTCTATACCATCTTGACATGGTATCAAAGCTGATTTGGGCTTAATTCCTTGTAGAAGGGCCCAAGAACATGGGAAGAGTAGAGTAGGTTGTTAACTGCAGCTTGCTTGTAACATGATTTTATGTTCCCAAAGTTTGTTAAGGAAATGCAACATTTATGAGGAGGCAAGTGTGCTTAATAGCTAACTGAAATTAATCATGGCTTCCACCTCAAGGTATCTGATTTGGTATATGCCACGTATGCGGCTCTTGCCGAAGAAAGTCACCACCTCATCCATGTGTCACGCCCGGAGCTTTCCACCATATGTGGCATTTGTCTAGTACCACAATGTTACTCTTTCGTCGACAATGGGAACCCCGAGGAAATCCCTGGTTCAATTCCACTCGGCTACATGCTGCAATTGCCACAAGGCGATGACAGTTCTTTTGTTATCTCTCCTAGGTCCTCCAATGGTGGCCAAAGGTTCTTCGAAGGTGCAGGAGTGATGACCAAGTCTGGACGTCAGTGTGTGAACTTATTATGTTTGGCGGTAGATTGTTATCGTCTTTCTTTGACCATGTAGGGAAGACCCGTTGAGTTAGGTCTAAATAGATTAGTGTGGTAATCATATAGCATGTATCCTTTTTTTGAAAAGGGAGGATGTGACATCAACTCGTGGAACCATACTCTTAGATAGGTACGAGGGTAGCAAATGGACTCATATAAGCTTGATGTGAAATTAGAGAAATTGTGTCTTTGATTAGGGGGAATGTGAGCTGGAAGAATTGCAGAATGTGAAATGGACTAAGTTGAGAAGAGTTTAACATGTTGATCAACCATGTATTTGAAAACGATTCTTACCGATCTCGTGAATATAGAGGATGGCACCCATGTATCTCGGTAGATGGATTTCTTTTATATGAACATCAGTAATAAGTTGTTTGCAAAAAAATATATAAAATTCATGAGTGCAATTACAGATAAAATAAGAAGAAGAAATCTCATGGTGATGAAGGCCCAAGTGAAGACAAGAATAGCTCATGACAATGCTTGTGAAATCGTTATGGTAGCAGAGGATATTGGTTGGAGCAGTAATAGCAAATATTGGATGGTAGTGGATAAACAAGTGAAGGTAAAATATTGACTGGTGTGTTTAATGATAACAGACTCATGACCATATCGTAATATGATACACACTTTTTAGTTGTAGCAAATTTATGATTTTTGATGTAATGGTCCTTGAAAAGCTTATACCTAGTGTCTTTGTTAGCTGGGGTGTGTTGTACTTGTATCTATTTAACATGAAAATGAGATATTGCTATAAGACTTGGAGAGACATGCATACCCTTTTATCATGTCTCCCTGATGACATGGTAACTTGTATAATTTAGTTCAGTAACCTATATTAAATAGTTTTTTAACACTCTGAAGAGTGAGCCACGTCTTGGTTGGATACACTTGACTGGACCATATTAGTTGTAGACTTTGAAAGTTGGAGTTTTATATTCAAGGGGAGTTCATTAATAAGTTGATTGAACCATGTACACAAAGGAACATTCGAGTAAACCAATAGTTGTAACAATTGGCTACGCTATAAAAAAAACTTGACCAAAACATCATTTTCGCACATACATTCTTCATATGTAGTTTTTGAACACCAAGATTTTTTGACTCTAATTTTTAGACAAAAAAAATTACTTTTGATTTTTAAAGTGAGTTTTTTGAGTGGAATTTTGAAAGTGAGTTTTTTTGGTTGGATTTTGAAAGTGATTTTTTTTAGCTGAATTTTGAAAGCTATTTTTTTGGACTTGATTTTGAATTTTTTTTTTTTTTTTGGCTGAATTTTGTAAATAATTTTTTTGTAGTTGATTTTGAAAGTGACTTTTTTGGGTTTGGTTTTAAAAATCTATATAGATTGAATTATCATGGGGAATAAAAAAAAATTCAAGAGAAAATATGATTGAATTAAACACATTGAGGCTTGTAGAGAATACTTGAGAAACTACTAAAAAAGAAAGAACGAATAACACTTAAATATTGAAAGGGAAAATCAATCTCAAAAAGAAGTTGAACCATATATGTAAATGTAGATATTGTAAATGATATTTAAAATTTAATAGTGTATTGTGAAATTTAATTTTTATTGGATGAACTAATTTGAAAAATATTTTGCAATGTAAACAGAGATAAATTTTCCTCATAACATAAATGATGAGATTGAAAATTTTGAAAGACAAAGTGAAGAAGAAAATAAACCAATGATTGATGATGTTTTTGAAGATGTTGAAAGAAATGATGATTTCCCTATCATAATGTTGGAAGATGGAACTATATCAAGGCCAAGGTGAAGCAGTAAAGCGTTCCCCTCTGAAATCAACTCCATCAATTGTCACATGTACTTGTTTGAGCCATTCGATCAGATGTTAGACGATTAAAACGTTCCAGACCGTTGGATGTAGTTTAGGTTAGTTTTTTATATTCTTTCCAAATAATTTTTTTTGTTGCTTCAAATCTCACTGAGCAGGGCGCATCCGTCTCTGGACATCCCACTCCAGGGGCTTGGAGGTTGATGAGCTTTTATCCCAGTGAGGGTTTTGCAGACACAATTTTTAATGGATCTTCTAGGCTTTAAATTTCATCCAAGGGAAGAGGAACTGGTTGGCTCAACCTCTGGAGTCCCTGATGACATTCGTGCAACCCATTTTTGATTAGAAGGGTAAGTTCCTCTAACACAACCCTGTATTCAATACAATTGAATCGAATCAACCCTAATTCATGCATGGGCATCACCATGGAGGTTTCAGTTCACAGATGATCTGCCTAGAGGATGAAATGAACAAACAAATTCCATATAGAGTCCCTGGAAAACGGTGAGAATTGCCCGCTTGTAATAATCTTAATCGTTACAAATTATGATTGATAATAGAAAGTGGTTGCAAAGTTATTAATTTATTGGTAATAATGAGGTGACAAAGTTTTTACTATATTGGAAATAATGAGGTGACAAAGTTTTTAATTTATTGGTAATAATGAGGTGATGAGATTGGGGAAGTGTTGGGAAGGGATCATGAAGTTCGCTGCATGGAAAGGGGGGTTCTTCTGGAAACTCTTGCAGCTGCCCTGCTTGCAGGAACCATAAGATATAAGTCCAAAGTTGTTGATATATTCACATATAGTAGCAATCATGATTTCCCTACCATAATGTTGGAAGATGGAACATATATCAAGGCCAAGGTGAAGCTTTAAATCCCATTAAACAGACAAACAAATTGCCTTTCCTATAGGGTTTAGTTATTGTTTCTATATTTTGCCATTATTTGAGTTCGTTTTGTGAGTGACTCAAGAAACATGTGAAAGTTCAGACTTCCTTTAGTTGGGGTGTCGTAGGGTATCTATTCCAACAAAATAATTTCTGATAACCTGGTACTTGGTCTCATCTCCTTGAAATGATGAAACTCCTACCATGCAAGTAGGGCAGATCACAATGAAAATGGAACCCTGGTTGATGGCTCTTAAAACTCGGTCAAGCTTACACTAATACCTGGACGACTTGTTTTTGAGTTAGGATATGTAGGTTGCTTAAACTTTCTCAGTTCATTTTCAGTTCACAGATGATCTGCCTAGAGGATGAAATGAACAAACAAATTCCATATAAAGTCCGTGGAAAACGGTGAGAATTGCCCTCTTGTAATAATCTTAATCGTTACAAATGATGATTGATAACAGAAAGTGGTTGCAAAGTTGTTAATTTATTGGTAATAATGAGGTGACAAAGTTTTTACTATATTGGTAATAATGAGGTGACAAAGTTTTTAATTTATTGGTAATAATGAGGTGATGAGATTGGGGAAGTGTTGGGAAGGGATCATGAAGTTCGCTGCATGGAAAGGGGGGTTCTTCTGGAAACTCTTGCAGCTGCCCTGCTTGCAGGAACCATAAGATATAAGTCCAAAGTTGTTGATATATTCAGAGATAGTAGAAATCATGATTTCCCTACCATAATGTTGGAAGATGGAAAATATATCAAGGCCAAGGTGAAGCTTTAAATCCCATTAAACAGAAAAACAAATTGCCTTTCCTATAGGGTTTAGTTATTGTTTCTGTATTTTGCCATTATTTGAGTTCGTTTTGTGAGTGATTCAAGAAACATGTGAAATTTTAGACTTCCTTTAGCTGGGGTTTTCATAGGGTATCTATTCCAACAAAATAATTTCTGAGAACCTGGTACCTGGTCTCATCTCCTTGAAATGATGAAACTCCTGCCATGCAAGTAGGGCAGATCACAATGAAAATGGAACCCTCGTTGATGGCTCTTAAAACTCGGTCAAGCTTACACTAATACCCGGACGACCTGTTTTTGAGTTAGGCTATGTAGGTTGCTTAAAATTTCTCAGTTCATTTTTAGTTCACAGATGATCTACCTGGAGGATGAAATGAACAAACAAATTCCATACAGAGTCCCTAGAAAATGGTGAGATTTGCCTGCTTGTAATGATCTTAATCGTTACAAATTATGATTGATAACAGAAAGTGGTTGCAAAGTTGTTAATTTATTGGTCATAATGAGGTGACAAAGTTATTAATTTATTGGTAATAATGAGGTGACAAAGTTGTTAATTTATTGGTAATAAAGAGGTGATGAGATTGGGGAAGTGTTGGGCAGGGATCATGAAGTTCGCTGTGTGGAAAGGGGGGTTCTTCAGGAAACTCTTACAGCTGCCCTGCCTGCAGGAACCATAAGATATAAGTCCAAATTTGTTGATATATTCACAGATAGTAGCAATCATGATTTCCATACCATAATGTTGGAAGATGGAACATATATCAAGGCCAAGGTGAAGCTTTAAATCCCATTAAACAGACAAACAAATTGCCTTTCCTATAGGGTTTAGTTATTGTTTCTGTATTTTTCCATTATTTGAGTTCGTTTTGTGAGTGATTCAAGAAACATGTGAAAGTTCAGACTTCCTTTAGCTGGGGTGTCGTAGGGTATCTATTCCAACAAAATAATTTATGAGAACCTGGTACCTGGTCTCATCTCCTTGAAATGATGAAACTCCTCCCATGCATGTAAGGCAGATCACAATGAAAACGGAACCTTGGTTGATGGCTCTTAATACTCAGTCAAGCTTACACTAATACCTGGACGACCTTTTTTTGAGTTAGGCTATGTAGGTTGGTTAAACTTTCTCAGTTCATTTTCAGTTCATAGATGATCTGCCCGGAGGATGAAATGAAAAAACAAATTCCATACAGAGTCCCTAGAAAACGGTGAGAATTACCTGCTTGTAATAATCTTAATCGTTACAAATTATGATTGATAGCAGAAAGTGGTTGCAAAGTTGTTAATTTATTGGTAATAATGAGGTGACAAAGTTGTTAATTTATTGGTAATAATGAGGTAACAAAGTTATTAATTTATTGGTAATAATGAGGTGATGAGATTGGGGAAGTGTTGGGCAGGGATCATGAAGTTTGCTGTGTGGAAAGGGGGGTTCTTCTCGAAACTCTTGCTGCTGCCCTGCTTGCAGGAACCATAAGATATAAGTCCAAAGTTGTTGATATATTCACAGATAGTAGCAATCATGATTTCCCTACCATAATGTTGGAAGATGGAACATATATCAAGGCCAAGGTGAAGCTTTAAATCCCATTAAAAAGACAACAAATTGCCTTTCCTATAGGGCTTAGTTATTGTTTCTGTATTTTGCCATTATTTGAGTTCGTTTTGTGAGTGATTCAAGAAACATGTGAAAGTTCAGACTTCCTTTAGCTGGGGTGTCGTAGGGTATCTATTCCAACAAAATAATTTATGAGAACCTGGTACCTGGTCTCATCTCCTTGAAATGATGAAACTCCTACTATGCAAGTAGGGAAGATCACAATGAAAATGGAACCCTAGATGATTGCTCTTAAAACTAGGTCAAGCTTACACTAATACCCGGACGACCTGTTTTTGAGTTAAGCTATGCAGGTTGCTTAAACTTTCTCAGTTCATTTTCATTTTTAAGTTTATAATCTCTTTGAACTATTTTGCACTCACTATTTTCCAATCGCACGATGTTCTCTTGTAGGGTTCACATGATATTTGGATATTTTATTTACCCATGGTGTTTTAGATCATCTGCCAATTCTGGCATCAAACTTTCAATTTCATGTTCAATGGCATTTCTTTCCACACAAATATGCATATGAAACCTCTGAAAACTTCATTGTTGTCGATGTGGTGTAACTAGGGTAAAGCCCTGTGGCCTGAGTTTCAAGCACTTAAGCACTTAGAGAGTCGAACCCATGACCTTTGGGACACAACCTGTAACCTCTCCTACCTGGGAGAGAGATGTTGTATCTCGCTTATTACTACTAACCCTTGACGCTAATGGCATTATATTTTTTAACTTATGGAGGGTACACTCACAATTCCTAGATCCCATATTGTTTTCTTCTTGACTTCCTCTTATCTTGGCACATTCCGGAAACTTTGCTTATCTATGATTTTTTTATGATGTTTTTGATCATCTGCATGTGTAGGTTATGTCGGCTCATACAATGTATTTTTCTATCTTCTTCTTGCAACTGTGGAGCTTGGTTGGGCAGTTTTTATTTTATCAATGGCATTCCTTGCATTCTTATATCTTGCCAATTTTCTATTGGTTTATGGAGGTCACTTTCAATGGTTTTCTTGTACTATAAAGGTTATTTATGGTAACTTGTCCCTATCCTCTGCTTTTTATGGATGTCAGTGGTCATTGTCTCCATTCCTTGATTTTTATGAATGCTATTACTGGTAACTTGTCTCTGTTCATTTTTCTTACTCTTATTTGGGAGGAGAAAGTATCATTGGATTAACATTTTCCTGAAGTAAGATTAAGCCATTCTCTAGTAAAAAGATTTGTTATGGTATTGTAACTTTGTTCTTTGACCTTAGAAAGTATGAAGAAACCTTCCCTTTTTTTTATTGTTTTCAATCTTCTTCCAAATATATTTGATGGTGACGTGTTCAGTACAATTTTATTTTTCTTATTCTTTAATTTAACTACCAACAGGTTTTGATAGGATGTGATGGGGTGAACTCAATTGTTTCTAAGTGGTTGGGCTATCAGCCCACCAAATTCCTGGGAAGGTCTAAAAGTCGCAGATTCTCTACCTACCCTGAAGGGCATGACTTCATTCCAAAATTATATATCAATCTATAACATTGTATGAGCGCTTTGTACATTCCAATCAATGTCACACATGTTTTCTAGTTCTTAAATAGAAAATCATGTCTCCAAGGTATTCTGATATGCTATTCCATCTAGCCCTCCAGTAACATCTAAATTTGAATCAAAATTTTCATTCACTAATAATATGTTGCTCAACAGACTCAGAAATTGCACAAGAACCCAAGCTTATCATACAAGAAGCATTGGATTTGCTTAGAGATTTTCCAGAGGAGTATCATGATATTATGAAGAGAACACTGCCCGACACACCTAGTTTGACTCCTCTTAGAGGCCGGTGTCCATGGGCAGTGTTATTTGGGACATTGTCAAAAGGAACAGTCACCATCGCTGGAGATGCAATGCATGGAATGACTCCTTATATTGGACAAGGTGGATGTTCAACACTGGAGGATGCAGTTGTTCTTGTCAGATGCTTAGCAGAAGGGCTAAATGGAAAATTGATTACTTCTGAAAACGGAGAAAGAAAGAGGATTGAGCAAGCATTGGAAAAATATGTAGAGTAGAGAAGATGGAGAGTGTTTATGTTGATGACTAAATCTTACATAACAGGATTATCACAACCAGGATCAGGAAAATTTGCTAAATTTCTGAGAGAAAATCATGACAAAGGTGCCTGGTGATGCTCTGAGCCATGCGGAATATGATTGTGGGGGGATTTTTGATCCCATGAAATAAGTTTGAAACTTGAGAGTTATGGTTACGGTTCTAACGTACATTGTGTATGCATTTGCAATGGTATATTTTTGCAGCACAAGTATTCAACAAAAAATTTATTGGTGTTCACCAAATAATGTATATCTTGAGTAAAACAAGATTGAAGTGGATAGCAGCACATATATTCTTCTATTTTGTCAAAATTGCTGAACTTTCAATCAAATTCTCTGTGAGAAAAATGCAAGCTTCAATTCTAATTGCTTTCTGAAGCAAAATCTGTACTTATTGCCTAATACACTGACACAAAAGATGTACTGAAGGATTTCTAAGGGTAAGTTGCCAATTCATCTTAGATTTATATTTTCTCATATCCAGGCCTGTAATGAAGTTTCCTGTCCATTTGTTTCTTTTGAAGATTGTGTCACACAACCAATTGTCATTAGGATGGAAAACTAGATATTGATGGCACAGTTGAGAATACTTTGGGAATGATACTAATTCTTAACGACTACGTGCATTCCCCAAATGAGTTCCATATAATTTGGTCAAAAAAGCACTTTCAAGTAGAGGAATTCTTCTTTCCTAACGACTACATGCACTCCCCCAATGAGTTCCATATACTTTGGTCAAAAAAGCACTTTCAAGTAGAAGAATGCTTCTTTCCTTTGAAGTGAAAATAATCAACATGTTTACGAAGTTATTAAAACTTAAATAAGAGTAGAATATGGAAGAATTTTAAAGGGAATGGATGAAAAAAAAGGAGAATTTTCCATAAGTACGTTTATTGCATCTCAAAATGGAATATTTGAAAATGTCATTTAGAACACACATTCCATGTGAATGGCAAACTCTGTGAAAAAAAAAATGAAATTGAAGTATGATGATTGTATTTCTATAATACTGTTTCAGTTTTTAATTTGTGTTTGTTTGCATTTAATTTAGTTTTTAATTTGTGTTTCTTTGCATTTAATTTAAATTGTAGTCTTATGATTTAAAAGTGATACTAAGTAGCCATTTACTTGGAAAGCTCTATATAAAGTGTCGATGTTAATATTTTCAGTTAGAATTGAATGAATAATATATGATTCTCTATTCAAGTCTAAGATATCAATCAATTTAGAAAAATATCACTTTTTTTGTTGGAGTATATAATTCCTACGTGTTTTATGTATGTGTGTGATTATATTTATTTTGTTGTTCAATTACTGGTCATTATCATAAGTAGAGTTATAGTCTCTAGGAAAAGGAGTCGTTTCTATTGTTTAGGAGATTGTTGGATCCTAGTTGGTTTAAGAGATTCTCTTCAATTAGTTAGTTTTCTATATATTGGTGTGTGGTTGAGATATTCACTTAACCAATAGATTGTGTGTCAAAGATAGCTTATCTATCTTGAGACAAAGCCTTATATATTTATATGTATTATTACATTAAGTTTAATATAGATCTATTTACTCTATACCATCTTAACATGGTATCAGAGTTGATTTGGGCTTAAGTCCTTGTAGAAAGGCCCAAGAACATGGGAAGAGTAGAGTAGGTTGTTAGCTGCAGCTTGTTTGTAACATGATTTTATGTTCCCAAAGTTTGTTAAGGAAATGCAACATTTACGAGGAGGCAAGTGTGCTTAATAGCTAATTGAAATTAATCATGGATTCCACCTCAAGGTATCTAATTTGGTATATGCCACGTATGCGGCTCTTGCCAAAGAAAGTCACCACCTCATCCTCACACACAAGCTGAGGTTCGATCAGTTCATCCATGTGTCACGCCGGAAGCTTTCCACCATACATGGCATTTGACTAGTACCACAATGTTACTCTTTCATCGACATTGGGAACCCCGAGGAAATCCCTAGTTCAATTCCACTCAGCTACATGCTGCAATTGCCGGAAGGCAATGAATTTTTTTTTGTTAGCTCTCCTTGGTCCTCCAAAGGTGACCAAAGGTTCTTCGAAGGTGCAAGAGTGATGACCAATTCTGGATGTCAGTGTGTGAACTTATTGTGTTTGGTGGCAGATTGTTATCTTCTTGCTTTGACCATGTAGGGAAGACCCGTTGAGTTAGGTATAAATAGATTAGTGTGGTAATCATATAGCGTGTATCCTTTTTTTGAAAAGGGAGGATGTGACATCAACTCGTGGAACCATACTCTTAAATAGGTACGAGGGTATCAAATGGACTCATATAAGCTTGATGTGAAATCAGAGAAATTGTGTCTTTGATTAGGGGGAATGTGAGTTAGAAGAATTGGAGAATGTGAAATGGACTAAGTTCAGAAGTGTTTAACATTTTGATCAACCATGTATTTGAAAATGATTCTTGTCGTTCTCATGAATATAGAGGATGGCACCCATGTATCTCGGTGGATGGATTTCTTTTATATGAACATCGATAATAAGTTGTTGCAAAAAAATATATAAAATTCATGAGTGAAAGTACAGATAAAAGAACAAGAAGAAATATCATGGTGATGAAGGCCCAAGTGAAGACAAGAATAGCTCATGACAGTGCTTGTGGAAGCGTTATGGTAGCAGAGGATATTGGTTGGAGCAATAATAACAAATATTGGATGGTAGTGGATAAACAAATATTGAGTGGTGTGTTTAATGATAATAGACTCATGACCATATCGTAATATGATACACACTTTTTAGTTGTAGCAAGTTTATGATTTTTGATGTAGTGGTCCTTGAAAAGCTTGTACCTAGTGTCTTTGTTACCTGGAGTGTGTTGTACTTGTATCTATTTAACATGAATATGAGATATTGCTATAAGACTTGGAGAGACATGCATACCCTTTTATCATGTGTCCTTGATGACATGGTAACTTGTATAATTTAGTTCAGTAACCTCTATTAAATAGTTTTTTAACACTCTGAAGTGTGAGCCATGTTTTGGTTGGATACACTTGAATGGACCATATTAGTTGTAGACTTCGAGAGTTGGAGTTTTATATTCAAGGGGAGTTCATTAATAAGTTGATTGAACCATGTACACAAAGGAACATTCGAGTAAACCAATAGTTGTAACAATTGGTTACGCTATAAATAAAATTGACCAAAACATGATTTTCGCACATACATTCTTCATATGTAGTTTTTGAATACCAAGCTTTTTTTACTCTAATTTTTAGACAAAAAAAATTACTTTTGATTTTTAAAGTGAGTTTTTTGAGTGGAATTTTGAAAGTGAGTTTTTTTGTATGGATTTTGAAAGTGATTTTTTTTAGCTGAATTTTGAAAGTTATTTTTTTGGACTTGATTTTGAAAATTATTATTTTTTTTTGTTGAATTTTGTAAATAATTTTTTTGGACTTGATTTTGAAAGTGACTTTTTTGGGTTTGGTTTTAAAAATCTATATAGATTGAATTATCATGGGGAATAAAAAAATTTGCAAGAGAAAATATGATTGAATTAAAGACATTGAGGCTTGTAGAGAATACTTGAGAAACTACTACAAAAGGAAGAACGAATAACACTTAAATATTGAAAGGGAAAATCAATCTCAACAAGAAGTTGAACCATATATGTAAATGTAGATATTATAAATGATATTTAAAATTTAATAGTGTATTGCGAAATTTAATTTTTATTTGATGAACTAATTTGAAAAATACTTTGCAATGTAAACAGAGATAAATTTTCCTCATAACATAAATGATGAGATTTAAAATGTTGAAAGACAAAGTGAAGAAGAAAATAAACCAATGATTGATGATGTCGTTGAAGATGTTGAAAGAAATGATGATTTCCCTACCATAATGTTGGAAGATGGGACATATATCAGGGCCAAGGTGAAGTAGTAAGGCGTTCCCCTCCGAAATCAACTCCCTCAATTGTCACGTGTACTTGTTTGAGACATTTGATCAGATGTTAGACGATTAAAACGTTCCAGACCGTTGGATGTAGTTTAGGTTAGTTTTTTATATTCTTTCCGAGCAGTTTTTTTTGTTGCTTCAAATCTGGCTGAGCAGGGCGTGTCCGTCTCTGGGCATCCCACTCCAGGGGCTTGGAGGTTAATGAGCTTTTATCCCAGTGAGGGTTTTGCAGACACAATTTTTAATGGATCTTGTAGGCTTCAGATTTCATCCAAGGGAAGAGGAACTGGTTGGCTCAACCTCTGGACTAATTCCTGGAAGGCACTCCACGTTCTTGGAGTCGCAGATGACCTTCGTGCAACCCATTTTCGCTTAGAAGGGTAAGATCCTCTCACACTGCCCTGTATTCAATACAATTAAATCGAATCAACCCTAATTCATGCATAGCCATCGACATGAAGTTTTCAGTTCATAGATGATCTGCCTGGAGGATGAAATGAAAAAAGAAATTCCATGCAGAGTCCCTAGAAAATGGTGAGAATTGCCCGCTTGTAATAATCTTAATCGTTACAAATTATGATTGATAACAGAAAGAGGTTGCAAAGTTGTTAATTTATTGGTAATAATGAAGTGACAAAGTTGTTAATTTATTGGTAATAATGAGGTGACAAAGTTGTTAATTTATTGGTAATAATGAGGTGATGAGATTGGGGAAGTGTTGGGCAGGGATCATGAAGTTCATTGCATGGAAAGGGGGGTTCTTTTGGAAACTCTTGCAACTGCCCTGCGTGCAAGAACCATAAGATATAAGTCCAAAGTTATTGATATATTCACAGATAGTAGCAATCATGATTTCCATACCATAATGTTGGAAGATGGAACATATATCAAGGCCAAGGTGAAGCTTTAAATCCCATTAAACAGACAAAAAAATTGCCTATTCTATAGGGTTTAGTTATTGTTTCTGTATTTTTCCATTATTTGAGTTCGTTTTGTGAGTGATTCAAGAAACATGTGAAAGTTCAGACTTCCTTTAGTTGGGGTGTTGTAGGGTATCTATTCGAACAAAATAATTTCTGAGAACCTGGTACCTGGTCTCATCTCCTTGAAATGATGAAACTCCTGCCATGCAAGTAGGGTAGATCACAATGAAAATGGAACCCTGGTTGATGGCTCTTAAAACTCGGTCAAGCTTACACTAGTACTCGGATGGCCTGTTTTTGAGTTAGGCTATATAGGTTGCTTAAACCTTCTCAGTTCATTTTCAGTTGACAGATGATCTGCCTGGAGGATGAAATGAACAAACAAATTCCATACAAAGTCCTTGGCAAACGGTGAGAATTGCCCGCTTGTAATGATCTTAATCGTTACAAATTATGATTGATAACAGAAAGTGGTTGCAAAGTTGTTAATTTATTGGCAATAATCAGGTGAGAAAGTTGTTGATTTATTGGTAATAATGAGGTGACAAAGTTGTTAATTTATTGGTAATACTGAGGTGACAAAGTTGTTAATTTATTGGTAATAATGAGGTGATGAGATTGGGGAAGTGTTGGGCAGGGATCATGAAGTTTGCTGCGTGGAAAAGGGGGTTCTTCTGGAAACTCTTGCAGCTGCACTGCCTGTAGGAACCATAAGATATAAGTCCAAAGTTGTTGATATATTCACAGATAGTAGCAATCATGATTTCCCTACCATAATGTTGGAAGATGGAACATATATCAAGGCCAAGATGAAGCTTTAAATCCCATTAAGCAGACAAAAAATTTGCCTTTCCTATAGGGTTTAGTTATTGTTTTTGTATTTTGCCATTATTTGAGTTCATTTTGTGAGTGATTCAAGAAACATGTGAAAGTTCAGACTTCCTTTAGCTGGGGTGTCGTAGGGTATCTATTCCAACAAAATAATTTATGAGAACCCGGTACCTGGTCTCATCTCCTTGAAATGATGAAACTCCTACCATGCAAGTAGGGCAGATCACAATGAAAATGGAACCCTAGTTGATGGCTCTTAAAACTCGGTCAAGCTTACACTAATACCCGGACGACCTGTTTTTGAGTTAGGCTATGTAGGTTGCTTAAACTTTCTCATTTCATTTTCATCTTTAAGGTTATAATCTCTTTGAACTGTTCTGCATTCACTATTTCCCAATCGGACGATGTTCTCATGTAGGGTTCACATGATCTTTGGATATTTTATTTACCCATGTTGTTTTAGATCATCTGCCAAGTCTGGCATCAAACTTTCAATTTCATGTTCAATGGCGTTTCTTTCCACACAAATATGCATAGGAAACCTCTGAAAACTTCATTGTTGTCGATGTGGTGTAACTAGGGTAAAGTCCTGTGGCCTGAGTTTCAAGAACTTAAGCACTTAGAGAGTCAAACCCATGACCTCTCGGACACAACCCATAACCTCTCCTACCTGGGAGATAGATGTTGCATCTGGCTTATGACTACTAACCCTTGACGCTAATGGCATTATCTTTTTTAACTTATGGAGGGTACACTCACAATTCCTAGATCGCATATTGTTTTCTTCTTGCTTTCCTCTTATCTTGGCACATTCCGGAAACTTTTCTTATCTATGATTTTTTTATGATGTTTTTGATCATCTACATGTGTAGGTTATGTCGGCTCATAATTTTTATTTGTCTATCTTCTTCTTGTAACTGTGGAGCTTGGTTGGGCAATTTTTATTTTATCAATGGCATTCCTGGCATTCCTATATCTTGCCAGTTTTCTACTGGTTTATGGAGGTCACTTTCATTGGTTTTCTTGTACTATAAAGGTTATTTATGGTAACTTGTCCCTATCCTCTGCTTTTTATGGATGTCAGTGGTCATTGTCTCCATTCCCTGATTTTTATGAATGCTATTACTGGTAACTTGTCTTTGTTCATTTTTCTTACTGTAATTTTGGAGGAAAAAGTATCATTGGATTACCATTTGCCTGAAGTAAGATTAAGCCATTCTCTAGTAAAAGGATTTGTTATGGTATTATAACTTTGTTCTTTGACCTTAGAAAGTATGAAGAAACCTTCCCTTTTTTTTATTGTTTTCAATCTTCTTCCAAATATATTAGATGGTGACGTGTTCAGTACAATTTTATTTTTCTTATTCTTTAATTTAACTACCAACAGGTTTTGATAGGATGTGATGGGGTGAACTCAATTGTTTCTAAGTGGTTGGTCTATCAGCCTACCAAATTCCTGGGAAGTTCTACAAGTCGCGGATTGTCTAACTACCTTGAAGGGCATGACTTCATTCCACAATTATGTATCAATCTACAACATGGTATGAGAGCTGGGTACATTCCAATCAATGACACACATGTTTTCTGGTTCTTAAATAGAAAATCATGTCTCCAAGGTATTCTGAAATGCTATTCCATCTAGCCCTCCAGTAACATCCAAATTTGAATCAAAATTTTCATTCACTAATAATATGTTGCTCAACAGACTCAGAAATTGCACAAGAACCCAAGCTTATCATAAAAGAAGCATTGGATTTGCTTAGATATTTTCTAGAGGAGTATCATGATATTGTGAAGAGAACACTGCCAGACACACCTAGTTTGACTCCTCTCAGAGGCCGGTGTCCATGGGCAGTGTTATTTGGGACATTGTCAAAAGGAACAGTCACCATTGCTGGAGATGCAATGCATGGAATGACTCCTTATATTGGACAAGGTGGATGTTCAACACTGGAGGATGCAGTTGTTCTTGTCAGATGCTTAGTAGAAGGGCTGAATGGAAAATTGATTACTTCCGCAAACAAAGAAAGAAGGAGGATTGAGCAAGAATTGAAGAAATATATAGAGGAGAGAAGATGGAGAGTGTTTATGTTGATGACTAAATCTTACATAACAGCATTATCGCAACTAGGATCAGGAAAATTTCCTAAATTTCCTAGAGAAGAAATCATGACAAAGGTGCCTGGTGATGCTCTGAGCCATGCAGAATATGATTTTGGGGGGCTTTTTGATACCATGAAATAAGTTTGAAACTTGAGAGTTATGGTTACGGTTCTAACATACATTATGTATGCATTTGCAATGGTATATTTCTGCAGCACAAGTATACAACAAAAAATTTATTAGTGTTCACCAAATAATGTATATCTTGAGTAAAACAAGATTGAAGTGGATAGAAGCACATATATTCTTCTATTTTGTCAAAATTGGTGAGCTTTCAATCAAATTCTCTGTGAGAAAAATGCATGCTTCAGTTCTAATTGCTTTCTAAAGCAAAATGTGTACTTATTGCCTAATACACTGACACAGAGATGTACGGAAGGATTTCTAAGGGTAAGTTGCCAATTCATCTCAAATTTATATTTTTTCATATCCAGGCCTGTAATGAAGTTTATTTGTCCATTTGTTTCTTTTGAAGATGCTGTGACATAGCCAATTGTCATTAGGATGGAAAACTGGATATTACACTGGATATTGATGGCACAGTTGAGAATACTTTGGGAATGATACTAATTCTTAACGACTACATGCATTCCCCAAATGAGTTCCATATACTTTGGTCAAAAAATCACTTTCATGTAGAAGAATGCTTCTTTCCTAACGACTACATGAATTCCCCCAATGAGTTCCATATACTTTGGTCAAAAAAGCACTTTCAAGTAGAAGAATGCTTCTTTCCTTTGAAGTGAAAATAATCAACATGTTTACGAAGTTAATAAAACTTAAATAAGAGTAGAATATGGAAGCATTTTAAAGGGAATGGATAAATAAAAAGGAGAATTTTCCATCAGTACATTTACTGCATCTCAAAATGGAATATTTGAAAATGTCCTTTAGAAAACACATTCCAAGTGAATGGCAAACTCCGTGAAAAAAAAAATGAAATTGAAGTATGATGATTGTATTTCTATAACACTGTTTCAGTTTTTAATTTGTGTTTCTTTGCATTTAATTTAGTTTTTAATTTCTGTTTCTTTACATTTAATTTAAATTGTAGTCTCATGATTTAAAAGTGATACTGAGTAGCCATTTACTTGGAAAGCTCTATATAAATTATGGATGTTAATATTTTCAGTTAGAATTGAATGAATAATATATGACTTTCTATTCAAGTCTAAGATATCAATAAATTTAGAAAAATATCACTTTTTTTGTTGGAGTATATAATTCCTACCTGTTTTATGTATGTGTGTGATTATATTTATTTTGTTGATCAATTACTGGTCATTATCATAAGTAGAGTTATAGTCTCTAGGAAAAGGAGTC
>APFE031710490.1:28797-78198 GCA_000404065.3 Pinus taeda
AAATTGGTGAACTTTCAATCAAATTCTCTGTGAGAAAAATGCAAGCTTCAGTTCTAATTGCCTTCTGAAGCGAAATCTCTACTTATTGCATAATACACTGACACAGAGATGTACTGAAGGATTTCTAAGGGTAAGTTGCCAATTCATCTCAAATTTATATTTTTTCATATCCAGGCCTGTAATGAAGTTTCTTGTCCATTTGTTTCTTTTGAAGATTGTGTGACACAGCCAATTTTCATTAGGATGGAAAACTGGATATTAAACTGGATATTGATGGCACAGTTGAGAATACTTTGGGAATGATACTAATTCTTAACGACTACATGCATTCCCCAAATGAGTTCCATATACTTTGGTCAAAAAAGCACTTTCAAGTAGAAGAATGCTTCTTTCCTAACGACTACATGCATTCCCCCAATGAGTTCCATATACTTTGGTCAAAAAAGCACTTTCAAGTAGAAGAATGCTTCTTTCCTTTGAAGTGAAAATAATCAACATGTTTACGAAGTTATTAAAACTTAAATAAGAGTAGAATATGGAAGCATTTTAAAGGGAATGGATGAAAAAAAAAAGAGAATTTTCCATAAGTACGTTTACTGCATCTCAAAATGGAATATTTGAAAATGTCCTTTAGAAAACACATTCCAAGTGAATGGCAATCGACTCCGTGAAAAAAAAAAATGAAATTGAAGTATGATGATTGTATTTCTATAACACTGTTTCAGTTTTTAATTTGTGTTTCTTTGCATTTAATTTAGTTTTTAATTTGTGTTTCTTTGCATTTAATTTAAATTGTAGTCTCATGATTTAAAAGTGATACTGAGTAGCCATTTACTTGGAAAACTCTATATAAAGTGTGGATGTTTATTTTCAGTTAGAATTGAATGAATAATATATGATTCTCTATTCAATTCTAAGATATTAATAAATTTAGAAAAATATCACTTTTTTTGTTGGAGTATATAATTCCTACCTGTTTTATGTATGTGTGTGATTATATTTATTTTGTTGTTCAATTACTGGTCATTATCATAAGTAGAGTTATATTCTCTAGGAAAAGGAGTCATTTCTATTATTTAGGAGGTTATTGGAGCCTAGTTGGTTTAAGAGATTCTCTTCAATTAGTTAGTTTTCTATATATTGGTGTGTGGTTGAGATATTCACTTAACCAATAGACTGTGTGTCAAAGATAGCTTATCTATCTTGAGACAAATCCTTATATATTTATATGTATTATTACATTAAGTTTAATATAGATCTATTTACTCTATACCATCTTAACATGGTATCAGAGCTGATTTGGGCTTAAGTCATTGTAGAAGGGCCCAAGAACATGGGAAGAGTAGAGTAGGTTGTTAACTACGATTTGTTTTTTAACATGATTTTATGTTCCAAAAGTTTGTTAAGGAAATGTAACATTTACGAGGAGGCAAGTGTGCTTAATAGCTAATCGAAATTAGTCATGGCTTCCACCTCAAGGTATCTGATTTGGTATATGCCACGTATGTGGCTCTTGCCAAATAAAGTCACCACCTCATCCTCACACACAAGCTGAGATTGGGTCAGTTCATCCATGTGTCACGCCCGGAGCTTTCCACCATACATGGCATTTGACCAGTACCACAATGTTACTCTTTCATCAACATTGGGAACCCCGAGGAAATCCATGGTTCGATTCCACTCGGCTACATGCTGCAATTGCCGCAAGGCAATGACAGTTTTTTTGTTAGCTCTCCTAGGTCCTCCAATGGTGGCCAAAGGTTCTTCAAAGGTGCAAGAGTGACGACCAAGTCTGGACATCGGTGTGTGAACTTATTGTGTTTGGCGGCAGATTGTTATCTTCTTGCTTTGACCATGTAGGGAAGACCTATTGAGTTAGGTCTAAATAGATTAGTGTGGTAATCATATAGCGTGTATCCTTTTTTTGAAAAGGGAGGATGTGACATCAACTCGTGGAACCATACTCTTAGATAGGTACGAGGGTGAAAAATGGACTCATATAAGCTTGATGTGAAATCAGAGAAATTGTGTCTTTGATTAGGGGGAATGTGAGCTGGAAGAATTGCAGAATGTGAAATGGACTAAGTTGAGAAGAGTTTAACATGTTGATCAACCATGTATTTGAAATTGATTCTTACCGATCTCGTGAATATAGAGGATGGCACCCATGTATCTCGGTGGATGGATTTCTTTTATATGAACATCAATAATAAGTTGTTTGCAAAAAAAATATAAAATTCATGAGTGAAAGTACAGATAAAAGAAGAAGAAGAAATCTCATGGTGATGAAGGCCCAAGTGAAGACAAGAATAGCTCATGACAGTGCTTGTGAGAGCGTTATGGTAGCAAAGGATATTGGTTGGAGCAGTAATAACAAATATTGGATGGTAGTGGATAAACAAGTGAAGGTAAAATATTGAGTGGTGTGTTTAATGATAACAGACTCATGACCATATCATAATATGATACACACTTTTTAGTTGTAGCAAGTTTATGATTTTTGATGTAGTGGTCCTTGAAAAGCTTGTACCTAGTGTCTTTGTTAGCTGGAGTGTGTTGTACTTGTATCTATTTAACATGAAAATGAGATATTTCTATAAGACTTGGAGAGACATGCATAACCTTTTATCATGTGTCCCTGATGACATGGTAACTTGTATAATTTAGTTCAGTAACCTCTATTAAATAGTTTTTTAACACTCTGAAGAGTGAGACATGTCTTGGTTGGATACACTTGAGTGGACCATATTAGTTGTAGACTTTGAGAGTTGGAGTTTTATATTCAAGGGGAGTTCATTAATAAGTTGATTGAACCATGTACACAAAGGAACATTCGAGTAAACCAATAGTTGTAACAATTGGTTACGCTATAAATAAACTTGACCAAAACATCATTTTCGCACATACATTCTTCATATGTAGCTTTTGAACACCAAGCTTTTTTTACTCTAATTTTTAGACAAAAAAAATTACTTTTGATTTTTAAAGTGAGCTTTTTGAGTGGAATTTTGAAAGTGAGTTTTTTTGGTTGGATTTTGAAAGTGATTTTTTTAGCTGAATTTTGAAAGTTATTTTTTTGGACTTGATTTTGAAATTTTTTTTTTTTTGCTGAATTTTGTAAATAATTTTTTTGGACTTGATTTTGAAAGTGACTTTTTTGGGTTTGGTTTTAAAAATCTATATAGATTGAATTACATGGGGAATAAAAAAAATTGCAAGAGAAAATATGATTGAATTAAAGACATTGAGGCTTGTAGAGAATACTTGAGAAACTACTACAAAAGAAAGAACGAATAACACTTAAATATTGAAAGGGAAAATAAATCTCAACAAGAAGTTGAACCATATATGTAAATGTACATATTATAAATGATATTTAAAATTTAATAGTGTATTGTGAAATTTAATTTTTATTTGATGAACTAATTTGAAAAATATTTTGCAATGTAAACAAAGATAAATTTTCCTCATAACATAAATGATGAGATTGAAAATGTTGAAAGACAAAGTGAAGAAGAAAATAAACAAATGATTGATGATGTTGTTGAAGATGTTGAAAGAAATTCAAGTGAAGAAGAAGTTGAACCACCCTTAGGTGTGTGTATATATGTCATGTATTATTGAAATTATACATATTTATTAGTTTCAATTTCATTAACTCTATTTTTTAATTTAATTATTTAATGTATATTATACTCATTTACATTAAATTCTTATAAGTACAAATGAAATCAATTTCAATGAAGAAATGTTAGAAAATGTTGACACTAGCACATGTGGAGATAAAAAAAACCAACCATGTTATATGATATCGTGTTAAGCTCATTATTGATAAGTTCTTCAAAGATAAAAACGTGACATTTTAAACTCAAATTTTGAGAGGTCTCCTAACATCGAAGAAATTAAAATAAGCTACAACATTATTGGACATTCAAAAATCAACGAAAGATAAAAAGGAGAAGGAAAATGTGATTCAAAATATAAATAGTGTTTTAAAATCAATTGAGGAATCTAGAAAGAAAAGTAATCTAGATGCACGTAGAGAAATACAAATAACAATGGTTTCATCAAGTGCTAAAGAAAATCGATTGGTAAAACCTATGGCAAAAACATTAGGGATGTCATGAAAAACATTGCACAAGCATAGAAAATTTCGATTGCAAATAGATGCAAATGATGAACTTGTTTGTTGGACAATCACTTGTAGGCAACCATACAAAGATAGAATTGGAGATGTTAAAAAAATAACATATGAATATTGGATGAAAAAATCATGTGTTTCACCAAATGTAAGGGATGTGATGCAACGAAGAATAACATGAAATCTGTATGAAGAACATGTAAAACATATCTTGGACACCAATTAGATAGAGTTGTTCAATAAGTTCAAAGAAGAGAATCGTGGAATTAATGTCTCAATTAGTACTTTTGTGCAACAAAAACTATAGTATTTTAAATTTATCACTGTATGCAACACTTGTTGTTGTCATTATCACATGAGATTTCAATTATATTACGACACCTTCCTTAATTTTGGTAAAACATTTTGTAAAAATTCACTTCCTCCTTCCACTATCCATGCTTTCATATCCCAAATTCAATCTGGAAGAGAAAATCATGAATTATTTTACCAAAAGAAATGTGTTGGTGGTAAGCAACGTGATCATTGTGGAAATTTGATTTTGTTTCACGACAAATATCCTATTGATGTGAATGATCAATCACTTTCGAACATAAAAGTGGAATGGAAGAGATGAATATATCCATACATTGATTGGTTCAAGTAGTAGTATAAGTGCTAGAAGGATTGATTTACAAGAAGAACAAATTTCTATGATAGAGTTTTTGAAGAAGTTTGAGATAGAAATTTGTAAATACACCAAGCATTCTCATAGAGTTCAATGGAAGCACCTACAATTCAAAAAATCACATGAAATTTTTCCACCAGGGACCATTTATTGATAGATCGTTTTGCAAAAAATTACAAATTTGTTGCACAAAATGAAATACAGAGTGAATAATATCATTTTACCAAGTCTCTAAGCTTGTCCATGTTCTATATAGACAAGTTGAACAAAATGTTGATCATATAGAAAGGACCAGTGAGAATTGACATGTTATTAAAGAATATCATTTTTATATCAACGTTGATCGTACACATGATACACATTTGTACAACATTGCTTTGATATGATTTATGGCTCATTGAAAGGTTGTGGAGTAAAATTCAGTGAACATTGAATATGGTCAAATGGATGCGTAGGTCAATTCAAATTTTGACAATCATTCTTTTGATTTTGTCATTTTCATATGAAAACCAACATTAAACATTGTTGAAATTTCCTTGAGACTCGTTATTGAAAATGAGAACATGATGGCACAGGGGCATGTATAAAACGAGCACTTCGAAGATATCAAATGGACCACCTGACAAACCAACTTGTCTCAACTCAGTAAGATGTTCAATGATGAATTTCTACACTAAGCCATGAGACTAACCCATCAAGGGAGGTACGTAGATATGTACATATATATTAACTTGTATATATATTTTTAATATATGATAATTTTTATTGAAATTTAAATTTTAAAAATTTAAAAATTATATCTAGTTTAAATAATTGATTGATGGTTATCTTTGATATATAAATTATATTTTAAATAACATATTTAAATTCTTGTTTGAATTTACTCTAGCTTTTCTTGGCATATTGGAGTCCAAGATGTAGATAAATAGATTACGTATGAAGCTAAAATAGTAAAAGAGACTCAAAAGTTGCATTGAATCAAAACAAAAATGTATCGAAATGCATTTGCATTTGATAGGAGAAAAGAATCTTGTTTTCTCATGTTTGCATAGAGGACACACAATTCAATGATGTTTGTGAAAACAATATGTATGTAAAAGCTTGGCAACATACATAACTTAATACAAAGGGGAAAATTTTGTTTGCAAGCTTTGAAGTGATGGAATCATAGGAGACTATAGTGTCATCTAAAGGTGATCGGGTTTCTGATCTTGTTAGAGAAGGTAACATTTCAATTGCTTTGAAAGGATATGTGTGTGTGTGTGTGTGTGTTTTATGTTTTTAAAATCAGTGTATTTAAGTATGTACATAATAGTTCAAATATAAATATAAATAGATAATAAAATCAAGTACATGTTGATAACTATTTTCTTGTTAATTATGAGCTGAATTTACACTTTTCACTGTGCAGGAGATGATTTTGTTGTAGCTGCACCCATTAATAGTATAGAAAATGTCAAGTATTATTCGATGCAATGCAGTGAATGAAAGATGAAGTTATTGGAGGATTATGATGATAACAATTGTATATATGAAAGAGAGTCTATTATACTGAAAGGATATTTTTTCCAAGAAACTCATCAAATTGATTACTTTCAAGACTAACAACTCGATGCCATAATTTGTCAATATAGTCACTTGGAGTGTGCAACATGCATAAAGTTGATAGAAGTTCAATCAAGAAAAAAATTGAAATTTAAAAAATGAAGAATGTCAAAATATGACCATGAATGCATCATTGAGGATGGCATTCCATTAGAATTTTTTTAATTGAACTGCCCAACAATATCTTCTCCTTCTATTCATCTTTGATAAAGAGTTCAAGTAGATTGTTAGCCTTTCTTTTTGTGCACTCTTATGTTCTCCATTATAGCTAGTACTAGGCATTACAAAATTGTTTTAATTAATAGGGTGGCTTTGTTGTTAAGTTAAAAGGAAATTCAAGGATCCCAAATACTACTACAATGCACAAGAATGTAACTGATCACAATCTTCTTGTTTGTTGTTGATTATACACCTATCTGTTTGCACTGCATTTTTTTTTATCTCATCATTTTGTCTTTTCAAACATTTTTAGTGCTACCTTAGTCACATTATTTACTTTATTAAAATCACATTGCCATCAATTTCAAATGTTCTATATCTCTTGTACATTTTGATAGCTCAAAAATATGCATTTAATTGTGTTTGTCCTATACATGCAATGCATACAAAACCTATTAAAACTAAGAATGGATGTTGTATACATAAGATTTAATATTTGGAGATTTCATTTACTTTAAGACAAAAATTAGGCCCAGAAAGAAATTAATGCAGCTTTTGAGATTAATATCACTTCAGTTCATTCAACATTGCAATTTTGAATTCTCAATCTCTAAGCTTTCTCAAATTTCCGGAAAAATACAATAGAATATTATATTTTAAGTGAAAGAAGGTAATTTCAAGATTATAGGTTTTATAATGCAATTTTATAGAATGTTTTCTTTGAACAAATTTTTATTAAACGTTAAGTATCAACCCACATCCATAGTAGCTCTTTTATACAAGATGATGATCTATTCATGAATGCAAAATTTTTAAAGTTATATGATTTTTTTAGACATCTACGCCATTATAAGATTCATAAATGAAAAATGTACCATGTTTTGTAATTTGCAATTTTACTATTCATTAAATTTCAACTTCACAAAACATAAGAATCAACCCAAATCCTTATTATCTTCTACTAATATTATAAGAATCATCATGAAACATGTACCAACTAAATGAAAATTTACTTTCATGGCTTCATATTCATGAACTTAAATATAAAACCTTTAAGCATCAAACCATGCATCATACAAAATGTAACATGTTTTAAATAATGCTTATTGTTTATTAAACTCAAAAACCATAAATTAAAACCTTACATCAAAGAAAGGATTGGAAGTTAACTAGAACAACCAAGCAAAGATTGATCCATGAGAACTTTGGTAGGTAAGAATGACATCCAAAATGTGAGATTTATATGTGGTACTACATTTGTTCACAATTTTGATGCATTCTTCTTATCCACATTTTAACTTCATGCATTTTACTTGTCATTTAACTTGAAACATAAAACACTTGAAAAGTTGGTATAGGGAAACTCTAACTATTACAAAGGGTATCAAAAGTTGGGTTCTAAAACTCTACATATGAGAGCCATACAAAGTATCAAATAAATGCAAATTTACTTTCATTGATTTATATTCATGAACTTAAATGTAAAACCTTTAAGCATGAAACCATGCATTATGCAAATGTAGCATGTTTTATAATCCAATTTTAGAGTATGTTTACTTTGAACAACTTTATATTAAAAAATAAGTATCAACATACATCCATAGTAGCTCTTCTATATAATATGATCATCTATTCGTGAATGCAAAATGTAACATGTTTTGTAATTTGCAATTTTATTATTCATTAAACAACTTGATGATGGGACTAGCCCGCAATTCCATGCTATAATGTTTAACAATAATACAATAGTACACTAATCAACAATTAAATGATTAGTAAATGATTTGGATCTTAATACTTGTGATTAGGTGTTAATCATAGGATGGTTCTGGATTTTCATTGGATGGCATTTATGTCGGACTTTAATTATGTTGTGTTGGTGGTACTCGCCTCAGTTACTATTACCTGCTCTTGGTTTATGCCAAACCCTGCATTCTATGTCATTTCTTCATTTTTCTCATGTATTTTCGTTGTGCTGAGGGTTTGGACTAGTAGTGAGGGTTTGTGCTGCGAATGTATGGACTTGAGCAACAGGCTCTCCGTGCGCCCGGCTATGGGTTATGCTGTTTGTTGGTTTGACACCTTTTTTTGTTCTAGTGATTTTGTTGCTAGGTTACATGGGCACAGTGTGAGGGTTCTTCACGTCTGTGCAAGAGAGTTGCTACTGTCTTTATCTGCTCAGTTACTAAACTTGTCCCTGCTCCATTGTTTTCATTTCATTGTAGTTCTTCTGGTTATTAAATTTGGTTGATGGGCTACCCGTGTTGCGTTCTACAAGTCACAGTCGTGGTGGCCTCCTCCTCAGCTTCACAACTCTGTTTAGGTAAGCTGTTTCTCCATGATTCATTTTCCTTCTTCGTTTTCCTCTGGTTCTAGCGAGGACTAATCTCTAGGTAAAACAATTTGTTTAATGTGCATTCAGTTTCTCACTTCTTAGTTCGCTTCCTGTCTTTCACTCTGTCGGCATTTGGTTAACAACGCTCCTCTGGTTGGCTTGTGTAGGTGGGAGTTCGTTCACTAGCGTGGTCAATGTAAATACTATAGGACTTGCTCCGTTATGCTTGTTCTCTGCTACTGTTGTCAATTTGTTTTAGTGTTAGGTGGTCTCTGTGAGTTCATTGGGTAGAGTCCGAGTTCTCATCCACTCGGGTTTCTCTCTTGTTGCTATGCGACCTAGTTCAGTCTTGTACAAAACCCTCATTTGTATTTTGGTAGTTTTATAACTTTAAAATACCTTTTGGATGGTGGCCAACCAAACCCTCACCCTTAGGGTTCTACTGGTTCGTATTGTTCTTCCGTCGTTTGAATGGGTATCCCTGGACTGTTATATGTATACAAGTATTTTTTTGTTGGCGATGAAAATAATTAACAGGGATTTTGGTCATATTTCGTTTACCTCTATCCTAGGATTGTTGCTAAATGTTTTCATTCTCATTCTTTTCGAACTGTTCGTAATGTGATTGGCTTTCGTTCGTGGAACTCTGTTTGTTTGCTGCCAGTCTTCATACTGGGAATACTAATCTAATTTCTTTGTTCGCTTTCTATTCTTTAGGAAAGAAAATAAATGAAAAGGATAGGAACGCACAGTATTTGCTTGGTTTTGCTTACTCAATGATTAAGGGAAAAGTAAATGAATACTACAATGAATTGTTACAGATAGCTGGATGTTTTGTTAAAACACTCTTTAATTTAAAGTCATATATACAATTCCCTGTTTCGAAGTGACATATTAGATATGATGAAAATATAGTCTGCAAAGCTTACAAAAATTATTTATCTAACTCTTAAACAAGAAACAACTTAAATACTCAAACATTAACTTAAAATACTCAGACATCAAATTTAAATTTAAAATTTGAAATTTCTTTTACAAGTCACTTTTCATGTTTCAAAATTTTTCACATCGAATATGTTTAAAATGTTCTGTAGAACATAAAATTCCAAGGTTGCTTTGATATATTTATTTTCTTTAATTTGTACTAAATGTGTAGAAGAACTTTGGAAAAATGCTGATGGTTGTACACTTTTAAGTTAATTTCATAGATCTAATCATAATCACCATCCATGTCACGGATTTTTATGCTGCGCAATGACCCGTATACAGTACACTTCCTAAATCAAGCTAAATCTATGAAAAATTATCTCTTCATGGGAGTCTATTTCAAACTAATTAAGAGGTAATTTCTCTTATTAAGCTTCCAGATTCCTTGCTCGCCCAGAAGTAGAAATGATACTAATCAAATTTGGTTCACAAGAAATTCTCTCTAGACTTGTAGGGTAAGGATCAGCTTGAAGGGAAGCTGTCAAAATCGGAAAAATTATCAAATCTGAGAAGTAAATAGAGAAATATTTCTTATAAGGATCAACTACAAAGAGAATTGTCACTATACCATACTAAAAAATAATGAACTCAAACTAACTATGACACATGGATTTACAGCTATGAGACCTAGAAGATAGGAAATGGGTGGCTGAAATTATTTTATGCAACGCTCCCCTTTAATTACAAAAAACAAAAATTTAAACTAACATATTTTCTGGTCTGAGTCTAAGCTATGCTTACAATTTAATTTATTTTTGACATCAGTTGGATTTCCTTTTCTTTTCTTCATTGCTTTAGCTTTGTCTTTTTGTTTTAAGCTTCAAATTTTACTGTCTTTATTGGCTGATGCAACTGTTCGATTGTTCCAAGTTGTCCACGTATGTCCTCTATTTCTTCAAAAATTGGCTTGTATGTAAACTACTACCACATGTCAACTTCCATAGCTTGCACTTCAACAATTTGTTGCAAAATAAATCACAGTAATATTTTGTCTCTCAAAGACACTATTGCATGGAAATTTCATTAACATTTTTATTTTCTACAACATCCATGTTGCCTTCAACATTCATTGTTACAACTTCTATGAAAACATCATTAACACATGGTGTTTCAAGGCATGTTTCAAGAAGTTTTAGTGTGAGAGATTCTCAATGAATACATCAACCTCTTTTTCAATGAAAATAAGTTATTGTAGCATGTGCCACTAATCAATGCCAACGGCATGTCCGTGTTTATTTCAAAATGATTAATGTATCTAACATCATCTACAATATAATCTAAAAGATAACCCATCTATCATAACAAACCATAGTAGCTAAATTCTTTTAATGTCTTGAAAAAAACCTATGGATGCAACTTTGTGAGAGAAAAATGGCATTGCCATAGTAATATAAATCATAGCAGAGATCTTCTTCATATATATATAACGAGTATGTACTATATAGATTTATTTATCTCAATGATAACTTGAGATTCTTGAGTTATGAAAAAAGAGTAAAATATTTAAAATAGAGCATGGACTATAGAAATTTATCTGAATGATAACTTGAGATTATTATACGATTTCAATGTATGTAAATGAAAAATTAATAGATCTATTTAATCTTAATTTTGATGGATTCGATTACCTATTCTTCCCCACTCTATGCCTTACGACGTTTCCTTTGCAACATAAGGTGCAAATGCTAGTTTATGCATTTTCAACGATGACCTGTAGATACTACACTTTATGGCGAACACTAATGTATTTAAGGATGCAACTATCGATGAAGACGAGCACGAGAAAACATTGTAGGATGCAACTCACACAAATACATAGAAACCCATGCCAAAAGGTGTCATATCATTGGAAAATATGTATGACTACAAAAACTACTTTAGATGACCACTTAACATAAAAACCCATAGTTCAATGTTGTCGAACGAGAAAATGAATCTTGGAACAGAAAAAGATCTGAAATTTGCTAATCTGGGTACTTTTTGCACACCACAATATCCTCTTATTCAAGCAGTACTGATATGTTTTCACATGGATGTATGATGAGCTAAAAACTTACGACACATGAATAATCTAGCACATTATTATGATTTAATAAGGGGCTAATCCTTTCCCAAAAAATTTACAAAAGGTACATCCCATAGTCAAGCCTTTGATTCAAAAAGATTTAAGGAAAATGTTGGATACTCAGATCATATATAAAGTGTGACATTTGACCTGGATATCCAACCTAGCCCCCTTAAGAAAGAAGTCTGGGGAAATTTGCTTGCGCATTGATTTCTACAACCTAAATCATTCCTTGAATAAAGATAACTACCCTATTCCATCTATAGAGTAGATACTACAAACAATATCAAGGTCATAAATGTTTTCTTTGCTAGATGGGCATCCATGTTAGAACTAGGTTTTGGTCTGAGTGCCTCACAAACTGAAGACAACATTTTGCACGAAGCAGGGTACGTTCGCATTCAGAAGAATGCCATTTGGGCTGGTAAATGTTGGTGCAACATTCGAGTGCGCAATGGACATCACATTTAGCAGAATGATAAGGTACAACATAGTGTTCTATCTAGATGATGTTATGATGTTTTCCAAGAAAGGATATGACCACCTATACCATCTGAAGAAACATTTTGAGCAATGTCAAAAATACTACATATCCCTCAATCCCAAGAATATTAATTTACAATATCTTAGGGTAATCTCTTTGGCCATCTTATCATAAAGATTGGAATTACGGTAGACCTAGAAAAGTTCAAAGCTATAACACAAATTCCCTTCTTGGTAAACAAAAAAGATATGCAGTCCTTGGTGGGAAATATAAATATTATGTGAAAATTCATCTCTGATTACACTTAGATCGTCAAACCGATGCAGGAGATGTAAGGAAGGATGTGATATATAAGTGGGATAAGAGAGAAAAGGATTTGTTTTCTGTATCAGGCAAGTTATCAGAGATTCACCTACTCTGTACAACCCATATTTTAACCAATATTTTATGTTCTACACTTTAGCTTCTCATATTTATCTCACTATTGTTATTACACAAAAGGATGATTAGAATAATGAGCGGCCAATATCTTTCATGAGTGCCAGCCTTTAAGGAACTGAACTCAACGACCCCACCATTGACAAACAATCTTATGTAGTCTACAAGGAAATGAAGCACTTCCAAACCTATCTCTTGAAAAAACATTATATCATCTTTGTGTCACACCCAACAATGAGATCATTATTTGTTCAACAAGAGATGGGTGAAAAAAGAATTAACTAGATGACTAGATTGCAAGAGTATGACTTAGTTTTCAAGTTAGTTCACATGATCAAGGGGCATTGTCTTTATCGACTAGCAGTAGATGGAGTAGATAAAAAAGAAGAAGATCCATCTAGATGGGAGCATGAAATCGAAAGTATAATTTTGAGTGAGCTTTGCCCAGTACCTTCACAAAGTCTTGGTACACAGATATCTGCTAGTTTATTGAGAATGGCACATTTCCCTCTCATTTATCTACATGGAAAAAGAGGGAACTCATGCTCAAATCATTATCCTACCAGTTGGTGCATGGAGTGATTTTCAGAAAGCACTATAATGGAGTTCTACTTAGGTTCTTGCAAGTGCATGATTTAGAGAGAATATTGCATGATCTCCATGACGAACCAGCTGAGGGACACTTCGCGGGTGACATAACTTCACACAAGGTTATGTGGCCTGGCTTCTATTTGCTCACATTATTCAAATATGCTCATGAGTATTCTCGCAAGTGCCTATTCTGTCAAAGGTGTGTCAATAGAGGAGAGGAGCCATATACCCCATTACTGCTTATTGCAGTGGAAGAACCATTTCAACAATGGGGCTTAGACGTGATTAGTGAAATTTCTCCGCACTTGCTAAAGCAACATTGTTATATCCTTACTGCTACATACTATTTCATGTGGCGGGGAGAAACAATTCCAATCTATCGTAGCAGTTACAACCACCCTCCAAAATTTTCCCTTAGCTTCATTTCGGAGCCTCACTACCGACCATCTTTAGTACCGTGTCTTTCACTATCAAGCACATCAGCTCCAACTATTTCTTAGAGTCTTGTCATCCTGTGCATGCAGGCTTGTTCCACCCCCTTGATAGACCACTTCCGGGGCTTAGTGTCAGTTGTTGCTTGAGAAGCTCCCTTTGGGAATTGCACAATTTTGGAGGGGAACCACCCTTCCCTTTAGAAATTTTGGAGACCTAGTTGGACACCCAGCTGGGCTCGAGAATTTCCCAATGCTTCCTGACAATATTCCTCCCAAAAATTGGACAATTCATCCCAGGCCAGCTACTCAGCCCAAAAATTGCCCAATCCTAGGAGACAGTCACATGTTCCTCCCAGAAATTGTGTAATCCATTTGGGACAACTAGCCCAGTAGCTAGCAAAAATTGCACAAATCCATCTAGGCAACCTATTGCACTTAGAAATTGTGCAATATTGTCAAACATGCTTCGTTGAGAAAATTGTGCAGTCTCTCCCAGGACAACTGCTCAGCCCAAAAATTGTTCAGTCCTAGGAGAAATTCACCTGTTCCTCCTAGAAATTGTGCAATCCCTCTGAGATAGCCATCACTGCTCAGCCCAAAAAATACATAGATTTTCATCCACGGTTCACAGACTGATGCATCTCCTTGGGGTTGACCGGTTCCCTCCAAGACCAAGAAAAATAGATTTTCATGCATCGACTACTTCTCCCAAGGCAACATGTAAAATCATCCCTTGATTTAGGGATCTATTTTTAGCAGTTGCAAGTTACATGCAATGAACATTTTAGAAACCTCCCACCAAGTGTCGCTTTTCCTAGATTTCTGACATGCCCATCACAACCTCAATTTTATCAAAACTTATCAACTGGAAACTATAGAGCTCATTCCTAACATCAACCTTACAATTCTGACATCCCACATTGCATCTAGGAGTTGTTGGGACATTCAGCTCAACTGTTTTGGGGTAAGCCCGCCTTTCACATCTTGCGTTGTGTTTCTATCACTTTTTGTGTTTCACTTTGTGTGAGTGTTGTTTACTTGATTTCAGTGAGTGCTTGCTATCATTTTGATGTATGTTATCTTGTGGAAGCATCGTTGAGTTTTTATTCGCATATCACTGTTGTTGCATGCATGACATAGTTTTTACATGATGGTCACTATTGCGATGACTCGCTTCACACACATGCATGCTTTCCCATTTTCTGAATCTTGCACTTGTTGCTTCCATGTATGATCATTTATTCTTGTTTGCACTCATCTCACCATGCATTTAGGCTTCTCATTTTTCCAGTCACCCAGTAGCTAGATTGCATTTCCTTTGCCCAGAAGTTCCTTGCTCAGTTAGCACTGTGCATTTCCAGAAGCAGAGGCTCTACCCTCCCTCCAGAAATTGTGCAAGCATGGGCCACCACTGACCTCCAAGCTTGCATTGTGTAATTCTTAGAGTAAATGTCCCGCTGGACCCAAAAAATGTGCAATGCAATTTGTTGGTTACCTATCACTGTTGATTGAAATTGTTCATTATCCAGTTTTACTCCTTAGCAGGCCAGGCTAGAGTGTGCATTGTGTAGTTTCGACAGTCAATCTCCTGACCTCCCAATGGAAATCACACAACCTTCACGTTCAATCACACAAGCATGTTGCAAGTCAGTCCTCAAGATTGTTTCGGTTTTTGACTGCCAGATTTCTTGCCATGAGTGTTTAATGTCTCCTAGCATCAAAAGTGTTCATCTATCTCTTCGCAGCACAAGTACAATGACTTCCATGAGAGGAGAGACAAAGACACTGTTAAGAGCACAACTAGGGATGCAGTCAGTCAAGTGTCTATGAACTTGCCTATCCACGAAGACATCAAGTTGTTCATGGACAAGGATATCAAGATCAATGGCAACGGCATCACAACAAGAAGCACCATCAGTAGCAGTAGAAGGCAGCACACATACATGTGATGAATGCAAGAGGAAGGTTGTTGAAAGCATAAAGGTAGAGCAAAGCTACAAGTTCAAGAAGATCCACTCATGACGATAGCAACTTTGGAGATTGAGGCTATGAGGTGACGGTGTAAAATGAAGATCATGCAAAGGAAGAGAAAAAAACAGAGAAGGAGTTGCATGTGCTGAAGAAGCAACTCAAGAAAGAATAATAGTTTCATAGATGAGAGAATGAGTTACAGCACAAATAGGTATAGTAGGGGGCGCAACATGCACAGATGGATGAAACTGTGCCATTACAAGTTATGGATCTATCCTAGTAGCTGGCTCAGAGCAGTCAAGGTGAGCAATGTTGTTGATCACATGCAAGGGAATTCAGAAGCATGCATGTCATTGTGCGCACACATGCGATCCCACCCATTTGGAACATTCACCGAGGTAAACAAAGGATGCAAGTCCAACTGGTTATGAACATGCATTTTGACAAGTTGATGTGCATGGCCACTGGGACATGCTTGTAGATCAGCACAGACACTATGCATCAACATGTTGTCACTCCGCTCGCACCTAGGACAACCATGTGCATGCTATCAGATGAGTTTGATGAAGGATCCATATCACTATACCTGGATGCAATGGAGGCAAGAGTTCGCTTCAGCAAGATGTCACCACTGATCTCACGGACACCATCATGGACGACCAATCTTGGCATCAGTTCACCACAATCGACCATCACAAGGTTGTCAAAGAGTTGATCTCACCACAATATTCGAAGTGTTAGTGATGTATTACATGCCTTGCTCAAGCCATTTTTTCTCACACGGGTGCATGTGTAGATTGTATGTAATGTCTTGTCAAGTGGAATTTCAAGTGTCGATAGTTGGATGTAACAGTCATAGAGTAGATGAAGAGTCATGAGGGTAGATGAACTATCACAAAGGGGAATATCAAGGGCCACCCCACCCTTTTCTATAAATAGTCTCTCATAACTCATTATAGAGGCTTTTGGTTAGCCAATCTTCTGATAGGACTATCTTAGAGAGAGATTGGACAATATTGTCATCAGCTTTGGCTTCTCCACTGCACAAAGCTAGTATATCTCTTTGGAGGAGCAAGCGGTTGTGGCTGTAACATTTTGTTGTTGGAACTAGCCATTGGACATGGATGTATTGTATGACTGACAACTTACACTTCTTAATATAATAGACAAAGCATGTTTCATGGATATTTTGTATTGTATTCCAACTATCTTAAGTACTGTAAATGATATATGTATCTATTTTCTTACGCATGCATGTCTAGCTATTTTTGTATACATATGTATGAATATTTCTGAAATCTGTTGTTGGTTTAACCATCACTTTGGATTGCTCGCTAATGTTCCTTCCATGTTGTGATGCATATTTCGGCATGTGTTCCCTTCTTAACTCTGTGTTATGATAGGTTTCCAAGGTGTACACTCACCTCAGCCTCCGTGTTAGAATCGCTCATGTACCTTCCTTGGCTTAATACATGTGTCACACCCTTGCTACCAATAGGGACATCTTACTTACCTCTGTGCAAAACTGAGGTCAATGAATTACCGTATGACCCATTGCTGAGACTCCTAAGCCAAAATGTTTGAGGTCTAATTGGGACTTCATGTGAGGGAGATCCCCTTACATGTTGGTGGGTCTAGCACCGTCAACATTTCTGGTGCTGGAAGGAGGGCCAAATGACAAGTTGTGTCCTCTTATCCTATTTTGAACCTTTGAACATCTATCATGGAGTCTTGCACACTCAACCCTCTACAATGTTTTTCGCATGTCAAACCTGTCCACATCGCGAGGGAATTTTTTGATCTCTTGTCTACATACACATATGATAGTGAAGGCGAAGTGGCCTAGTGATCTATATTTAAAGAGGAACGCAACAAATTACAGATATAACCATACATATATAGGTGCAGTAGAAATAATACTTCATTTCATTACTGTAAAATACTGAAATATGCTTACAAATAGAAATGGAAATAAACTAACTAGGGCGATGGTAGCTTATCTCTGAGAAGAGATGTGGTAGTTACCTAGCTCTGAACTATGTTAAAAGGAGGCTTGAAGGCATACTTATTGTTGAGAAATACTAGAAAACCCTAAACATCCAAAAACCTAAGCCTAGAAGATGAAACGCCAAACTGTGGGCCTTGTTTGGGTCAATTGGTACATCAACTTCGCTGGGTCACAACTTTAGCATACGATCTCTCTTTGACATGCACAATATCTTGTTAGAAAGATCTATTTGAGAACTAAAACTTTGGGAAGAGAAAAATTAGTCCATGGATCCATGTTGCTCCTAGTTTTCCCAAAAAAATGTCATTTAGGGCCTCAAAATGGCTCTGGAAGTTCGTGACTTGAAAAACTACTAAACGTAGTAAATTGTGCTATGATTAAGGAAACTAAAAAGCTGAAAGAAATAATGGTGCGGTCCAAGTGGACTTGGTAGGTGGCCACCAATATCCACCTGGATCATTCATCCCCCCTTAGGAATCAATGATCACCATTGCGTTGAGTTCCTCCATGAGATGAGGAAACTTGTGTTGGACTTGGTCCCTGGTGAGCCACTTGCCTTGGTGAAGGAGTTGGCCTACTTTGACAATTTGATATAGTTGGATATTCTACTGGCGAGTGTTCTTGATCTATGTGTCCATGATCCGATCATTTTCAACTTGTTCTATGCAATCTAGATTTAACTCTGTGGGTGTGAGTTGTTCTGCAATGCCAGATATGTTTAGTAATGGTGGAAAGTATCACTGAAGGCGGTCCACATTGAACACTGGGTGCAAGCCAAGGAATGGGGGATGCTAAGCTCAAATTCATTGTATCCCATAGATTTGGTAATGGTGTATGGACCATATTAGAGCGGTCTTAGTTTCCGATAGGCTTTGGTAAGGTGTTCCTTTTGCAAATGAAACCAAACTTTGTCACCCACCTGAAACTTGTGTGGCACCCGATGTTGATCATGTCACTTCTTGTACTTGGCATTTGATTTCTCTAGAATGTCATGGACCTACTAGCGAATATGTTGGATGTGCTCAATGAAGTTATTTTCCTCATCTGTTTCGAACTGGACATGAGTCAAATCTCCATGAGTAGTTGCAAATGGCATGGCCACATCAATGGGACATAGTGGTTGGAATCACAAGCCCACTTGAAAAGAGGTGTGGTCAGTTGAGCTGTGGAGAGCCTGGTTGTAGCTATGTTGAACATAGGTGAGGCTCTCATCCCATGTGTATGGATTCTTTGAGTTCTACATGTGTAGAATGTGTATGATCATCATGTTCGCAACCTCTGTATGGCTATTAGTTTGAGGATGGAAGGTAGTGGACTTAGTGAGCTTGGTGTCCAGAATTGACCAGAGATTGGACCAAAATAACTGAGGAACCTGCTATCCCGATATGAGATGATACATTGTAGGATCTCAAAGTGTACCCACACTCATTCAAAGAAGAGTTTAGCAGTGGGTTCTGTTGTGATATTCTTCTTGTAGGCCACCATAATGGCCATCTTCGAGAACCTGTTGACAACCACAAAAACATAGTCGTTTCCATGCTTAATAGAAGGAAGGCCTGATATGTAATCCATGGAGATGGAATCCCAAGTTCGAGTAGGGGCAGGAAGCGGGCTAGGTAGTGCATGATCTAATGTACTTCCTGGAATCCTGTCAAAGATTCAGCCAATAGAAATACTTCTACAGTACTACCACCATTTTCTCGACCATGAAATTCCCTGCACCTGGACTATAGTGTGCTTCCCAAATCATCTTGGCATGCTTGCTTAAAGGAACACAAAGGTGACACAGGTGGAATAACAGGGCATCCTACAGGTGATAATATGGAACATGTTGACTCTCTAAGAGTGTCTTGTATGTGTGGCCGAATTCTGGGTCACTTTTGTAGAGAAATGACCAATCAGAAGTCTCATGCCCACAAGAGTTGAGCACAGTGGTTAACGCCATGATTGGTGGTCGACTGAGGCAATCTGCAACATTATTGGTGCTACCCTTCTTATACTTGATATAAAAATGGAACTCTTGCAGGTATGTGGTCCACTTCTGATGGTGATCATTTTGCAATTTCCCTTAGGTCCATAGGAAGCAGGGGTTGTTGGTCTATCTGCATGACCATTTCCTTCCCCAAAATGTAATGCTTCCATTGTCGGCAAGCCTGCACAATGGAATACATCTCTTTGTCATAAGTGGGATACTTCCGGACTGTTTCTGAAAGTGTCTCACTATGATATGCCACTGGATGCCTGTGTTGAGTAAGTACTGCCCCAATAGCATAGTCACAAGCATATGTCTCGACCTCAAATAGTTGTTGCAAGTCTAGTAATGCAAGCATTGGTTCCAAGCAGAGGTGGTGTTTCAACTTTATGAAAGCCTTCTGTTCATATTCAAACCAAAAGAATTTTGATTTCTCTCCTCCCTTGGTGACGTGACTCAAGGATCAAGTGATATTAGAAAATCCCAACATGAACCTGTGGTAGAAGTTGGCAACACCTAGAAAGTTGCGGTGCTCTGTCAAAGTGGTTGGAGATGGCCAATCCTGAATGAGTTGGATCTTGGCTGGATCCATATTGTTTCGAGAATATTTAGTGTTCTTGGACAAACATCTAACCCTCTAGATCTAGTAGCAGGTCTAGAAACAACAAACAAAGTAATCTCAATCTTTTTCTATAACCAATAGATAAAACAAGAGAGGAGAGAAACCTACTTGTAATTTTCACTAGCTCCGTGTCTCGCTTGACTGATCTTGCTGCTCCTTCTCGTACTTAAATTAGTTGGAAAGTACCTGCACAACTACAGAAACAAAGACCCATCAAGGAAAAATGATAATGATCCATTGCTTATAAATAACATGGAACCAAGAACATGATATACATCTGAAAGCATTAACATGTAACAAAATCATAAGGAAAAAGTCTTGAAAACTTTATTGATAATAGGAAAGATTACAACCCATATGAGCTCAATACAACAACACTCTTCCAATTCAATTCCTCTTCAACCTCATGACAAGCAAGACACTCCAACACTATAATAATACTTGCACTAAATTCTAATCTCATATCACCGGCATCTCCTTACAACTCAATATTTTTCATCCCGTGATCCCTTAGATGAGTGATCTATTTATAGGAGAGTGAAGGAGGTTATGCCATCAATGGAGATAATGAATGCCTTTATAAATTTATAAATCAGTTTCATGGAAGAAGGGATAGGGAATTCATGTTTCCTAATTCCCTTTCTCATTCAAATGTGAACTCAAAGGAGAAAGTGGCATTGAGAAACTTCTAGAGGGTTCTAATGGATAAGGAAACTTCAAAACCTCACGGAATATTTTTTTCAAATTCACCCAATGCAGGCCAAAGAGGGACCAAGTTCACTACATGGCACCTTATCAGTGTATGGTTTGCATTGCAATGCACCCTAATGAAGGCCTACCTATGCTGATCTTCTTATTGGTAGCTTTTGGATGTTTTTAGTGATGGAACTTCTTTGGGAGTGACGCATTCTGATGACTAACTTCTTTAGGGCATGTAACAACTACACTAGGGGTAGATGGGCCCTAATAATATCGATCTTTAATTTGGGGTTGATGTGCCCAAATGGATCTGTAACAGTTGCCCCCTAAATCATGAATTCAAAAATATATATGTCGGGTGAAATGATTTATCATGAGGAGAGGAGGATTTGAACAGAAGGTGACCTATATCGATTACAATACATATATCATGATAATTTGATTTTTCTCATGAACTAGCTGAGGGAGGCATAACCACGCTCAACTTATAAACTTTCATTACATGTAAAAATATAGTCATCTATAGATATAGACCCATGAATGGTTGACCATGAATGTAAGGCCATTGTACATTTGATTTAGTACTCCTAAATCTATTGTAGCCTCGATGGATGAAAATAGATCTAAGGTATTCAATCTCATTCAATCTTCACTCAATGCACAATTCTAACCATGTGAATAGATGTTTTGAAGTCGAACATGGAAAGACATCGTCTGATTACCAGCTAACAATGTAAGCCGTTAAAAAACGTGAGAGGAATCACTGATAATGATGATGACCCTTAAGGTACTACAGTACATTTCACATGGTGTGAATTAATGGTTTGATGTCGAACACCATACAAAGTCTTTCAGTCGATGGCCATTGATGTCAACCTATTGCCAGAAGTGAGAAACCTACCAGTGATGTATGAAAGCTTCAAGGCACTAAAGGGGTGTTTCTAAGTCAACTTCTTGGATGATGTACTGATGTCAACAAGAAGCAACTCGTCATAGGAGGGCCTTGATGTATCCCACATCTACGACACAAAATGAGGTAAATGATTTTTGGAGCTGAAAATCTACTAATGACATAAGGTTCAGGAAAGGTGGTCATGAAAATGAAGGCTTACAATATTGTAAAGGGTGAAGTTTAAAATGAATGACATCTCTTGAACATATGAGTGACACTAAGTTTAATTGGTAGCATTGACCCAAAACAAAGTAAATGGATGGTATGATAGACCAATGGTCTAATAACCATCAGGATAAATGACCCAACCAACATAGTCACAGTGATGAGGTGAAAGTGTCATGCTCAATACTGTAAAATACTGAAATATGCTTACAAACAGAAAATGGAAATAAAGAGCTAGGACAATGGTAGCTTATCTCTGAGAAGAGATGTGGTGGCTACATGCCTCTGCAATGTGTTACAATGAGGCTCGAAGGCCTATTTATTGTTGAGAAATAATGGAAAACCCTTAACATCCCAAAACCTAACCCTAGAAGATGAAACGCTAAATTGTGGCCCTCGTTTGGGTAAATTGGTACAACAATTTCCCAGGGTCGTAACTTTGGCATATGATGTCCATTTGACACGTACAATAGCTCTTTAGAAACATCTATCCGAGCACTACCACTTTGGGAAGCGTAACATCCATCCATGGTCCCATGTTGCCCCCAGATTTCCCAAAAAATGTCGTTTAGGGCCTCAAAACAGCTCTGGAAGTTCACGACCCGAAAAACAGCTAAAAATAGTAAATTGTGCTACAATTTAGGAAACTAAAAAAAACTAAAAGAGATAGTTGTGGGGGTCCAAATGTGATAGGTGGGTGGCCACCAACATCCACCTGTATCATTCCTCCCCCCTTAGGAAGCAATGGTCCCCATTGCGTTGAGTTTCCCCATGAGATGAGGAAGCTTTTTCTAAGTTGGGTCTCTGGTGAGCTATTTTGCAATCCCTGATGTGCCCAGTAATGGTGGGAAGCATGGTCGGCGACAGTCCACATTGAACATTTGATGCAAGAGAAGGAATGGAGGAATTTTATGCTCCAAAAAATTGTTTCCCACAGCCTTGGTAATGGTGTAAGGACCATGTCGGTGTGGTCAGAGCTTCTGGTTGGCTTTTGTAAGGCATTGTTTCTATAGATGCAAGCAGACTTTGTTGCTCACCTGAAGCTTATGTGGTACCCGTGTCGATGAGGAGAAGTTGCTCGTATGTTCTTTCATGACCGTATTCCTTTGCTACTGCTACTACGTGGAGGAACCCTTCGTGGGAGTCATGAATGTGGTGATGATCTTCCCCTTACTTTGGGAGAGAATCAAAGAGAAAATAAATTTCCTAGTCTTTGAGATGAGCTTGTTGCCTTTCTTAGCAGTGATCAAAGAGGTGGCAATAGGTGGGACTACCTCTGGTATCCTATATAATGAATTATCCAAATAAATAATGACATCACGAGGCCTTGACTCATACACCACATGTCGTCTCCACAAGTATGGTTGGCCTAATAGTACATCACAAACATCCACAGGTGTAACATAACACAATACCTCGTCTATGAAGGGCTTGATGCTATAGGGAAGGTGACACTATTGGCAAACTTTGAGATCTTGATCGAGGTGGATGTTATTGGCCACCCACCTATCCCATTTCGACCCCCAAAACTATCTCTTTTAGTTTTTTTAATTTCCTAAACTGCAGCACAGTTTACTATTTTTAGCAGTTTTTCAGGTCCTGAACTTCCGGAGCCATTTTGAGGCCCTAAACGATGTTTTTTGGGAAATCTATGAGCAACATGGGTCCTTGGACCAATGTTACCCTTCCAAAAGTGGTAGTGCTCGGATAGATCTTTCTAACAAGCTATTGTACGTGTGAAATGGAGATCGCATGCCGAAGTTACGACCCCAGGAAATTGATGTACCAATTTACCTAAACGGGGCCCACAATTTCATGTTTTATCTTCTAGGGTTAGGTTTTGGGTTGTTAAGGGTTTTCCATTGTTTCTCAACAATAAATAGGCCTTCGAGCCTCATTATAACACAATGCAGAGGCATGTAGCCACCACATCTCTTCTCAGAGATAAGCTATCATCGTCCTAGCTATTTATTTCCATTTTCTGTTTGCAAGAATATTTCAATATTTTACAGTAATGAAATGAAGTATTATTTCCACTGCATATCTGTACTTATGGTTATATCATCTGTGTATTTATTGTTATATTTGTAATTTGTTGCGCTCCTTTGCTGCTCGAGGGCTTCTTCGAGCAAGATTTTGATAGGATCTCCTGCCCCCTCGTCTTTCTTCTCATCCGCCATGGGAGGTCATCAGGATTTGTGGGGCTGGTCTTGCAAAGGTTCAATGAGCTCAAGCCCTAACTCCTTATATCTCGACCTCGTTGGGGACATGCAAAGAAAAACAAAAAAAAAAGCAGACCGCTCTGATACCACTGATTTGGATTTAAACAGGAATGTAATAAATTACAGAGATAATCGTAAATACAGAGATGAGATAACCATCAATACAGAGATGCAGCAGAAATAATACTTCATTTCATTACTGTAAAATACTGAAATATGCTGACAAACAGAAAATGGAAATAAACAGCTAGGATGATGATAACTTATCTCTGAGAAGAGATGTGGTGGCTACATTCCTCTGCATTGTGTTATAGTGAGGCTTGAAAGCCTATTTATTGTTGAGAAACAATGGAAAACCCTTAACATCCCAAAATCTAAGCCTAGAAGATGAAACGCCAAATTGTGGGCCCCTTTTGGGTTATCAGTTTCCCGGGATCGTAACATTGGCATACGATCTCTATTTGACACGTACAATAGTTCGTTAGAAAGATCTATCCAAGCACTACCACTTTGGGAAGGGCAACATCAGTCCATGGACACATGTTCCCAAAAAAGATCGTTTAGGGCCTCAAAATGGCTCCGGAAGTTAAGGACTCGAAAATTGCTAAAAATATTAAATTGTGCTACAATTTAGGAAACTAAAAAAATAAAAGATGCAGTTGTGGGGGTCCAAATGGATAGGTGGGTGGTCACCAAATGGGATAGGTGGGTGGTCACCAACATCCACCACGATCAGAGGACATGCTGAAGGTCAAATGCTTCAAATGTGGTGAATTTGGTGATTACATCATCAATTGTCTTAAAAGGAATGTGTAGAAATAGAAAATAAATTTGCAAGAGATAGATGAGTTGACCTCTAGTTTGGAGGGGTTTCAATTGATATTGGCCATACCTAGAAATGGAGGAGAAGTGTGATGGTTTAGAGTTGCAAGATTGGGTAGGGTCCATAGAGGATAACATCAAACATGTGTTTCCTCTTTGATCATTATATTGGCTACAGAGGCCCATAGTATTTAGTAGCAAGGAGATCAATATGTCAATAGGCGTAGCTAGATCTTGAGAGATAGTGGAAATCTAGTTGTAATCAGATAATAGATGGGCACAAAGATAGTTAGGAACAAACAAATACTTAGTAGATTGAGGAGATTTAATTACAGTTAGAGACTCAAGGGACAACTAGAGAAGCTAGTTGCAGGGACATTAGATCAATTCTTAGTTGTAGTAGTTGTAGCAACATGAAATAAGATGGAACTCAAGAAGTGTAGGGTGGCACAATTCAGTGTCAGAAACAACGAAAATGCATAGTGATTTAGCTACAACATTAGCAAATTAATCGCAATATGCACACTAGCATGGTGGAAAGTAACAAGTTGTTGCAAATGTCACACACCAACAACATGGGCCAACTACAGAGTGGAGACATTTATGAGAGAACACCTTCCTTGATACGAGGGAGTGTTAGATTTTAGTAGCATCAAAGAAATGTTATAGTCCCAGCTTATGTTTACGAGGCTAAGGAGGATGATATCTCCAAAACCCATAAAAGGTTCCATGAGATAAGCTTGAAAAGTACCTTAACTAAAGTAATTAATCAATAATTAAAAATGCCTAACTTAGAAAAAATAATTATTTAATTGGAATTGATTAAGAAATATCAAGTCTAAGATGATATTAGTTATTGATGAGGAGATAATCATGGTTTTTGAAGCTCCAATAAGATATTATAAGAGTAAGTCAATACTATGGAGGAGGATACAAGGGACATTGTTGCAAGATAAAGAGAAGGGTAGATCGAGCTACCTAGTGTGCAAAGTGTGAGTGGGGGGAAGTTCAAGATAGAGGGATAGAATCAAAGAGCGACCAACAAATATAATTTTGAAGGAGTTTCCAAGTAGTTTTTCAGTGCTAAAGAGGCTCGAAAAGGGAGTTCAAAATATTTTGTAGAGAAAGTCATCCAAGGAGTGTGAGTTATTGAGTCAAGGTGAGTGAGTTGTCAGGAGGGTTTGTTTGAGTTGTTGGAGGCTAGAAATATCATCCGAAAGGTAGGGAAGATTTATCTACTGGTAATAGAAGGCTATACCACCGAGTTTGAGGTTAATTCATGGGTTGTACAACTTGCCTAGGATAGTAGTGTGAGCATGCAAGAGGGAGGTCAAGTTATTTTGTAGAGGGAGAATTTTTCTCCTAATTATTTTGGCCAAATTATTTTCCTAAGGATTGCTAGTAGGGCATCAAGCTATTGTACTCATATTTTTGTTGCATAATAATAAAATAAACCCTCATATGCTCGAGTGGTTTTCCCTTCGGAGTTTTTTTTGGGACTATTAATTCCAAAATTTTTAGTGTCTATTTTATTTTGTGTGTGTATTATTTTCTCAGCTTTAGGTGATAAATTTCATGTTAGATGCAATTAAGGATTTTTCACGACACATGCACTCTATCAAAACATATCCAATATATAAACCAAGTGGTCATCATTGACAACCCTAAGAAAAAAATGTTTCTAATCAATGATAACTTTACTTCACAAACTCTATTTTTTGACAATTTTCTTTCAAATTTAGGTCTCCTTTTAAGAAAGTTTAATAATATAGTTTGCTTCTTCAAATTCTTCATGCAAAAAAATAAAACTGAATTGAACATTTCCATCCTCTTTTTTCCATCCAAAACAGTCTACAAAAGTAAAACAAAAATCTCACCCTTTTTGCCGAACCAAAATATTTTATTCCATTTCTAGTAGACCTTAATATATGCAATCTAAAAATTATAAACTATAAAACTTCAAGTATAAACTTTCAAAGTATAAAATTCCCAAAACATCAACCACAAAAAATACAAAAATATTAAGAAACATCTTCAAGATAGAGTAAGCATGTCAATTACTCCTTATAGAAGGAATGCTCCATAAGTCAAGGTTCCTACAAAATAATGCATCCAAAACACCTCCAGTAATATGATAGTCATGTGAATCTATATTTTATCATGAGTATGATAAAAATATATATACTAATTACCAGTTATTATTATATTATTTATTTTTTAATCACATCCCATTGGCTACCCCCTAGGTGCACATATTATCCTCCATAATTATATTACAATGGATTGAGGGTCCCTCTAGTAACTCATACAATATAAGTTTATGCATGAACTTTGTCATTGTGCTTTTGTGATTTTCCCACGACAATATCTATGGCCTTGATAGTAAGAAACTAGCACCCTAGTGTTAGGCCTCACTAAATCCCCAACAACAATAGGATCCACCACACTTGTCACCTTAGTAGTGAACCCCCCTATAGTTTTGTTTATATTCAAAAATATCCATATTGAAACTTGTGCTTCTTCCATGCTTCTCATAAAATTTTTGTCTTCCAGGAATCAAGCATTCCCACAAAAATATTTAGGAAAAAATGTAACTCCATAGTGTGAGGCCCCACTATACCCCGACAAAGACACCAAAAATGTTACCTCAAAATTTAGCATTGTCTTCAAGGGAAACGGAAAAAAGTCTCAGGAATACATCCTCTTCTGCTATATCTCTTCCACCCACACACTAAGTAAAATATATGAAAAATGTGTATTATACTTAGAAAAATAAGCAATATGCACCTTTCTTCCTTTCATCAATTGAAAATAATTTATGTTTACACAATTATATTTTTGACTCTCTAGCCTCTACCAACGTAATGGAATTAAAGGTCATGAATCAACCTAACTTACAAATCACAAGACCATACAAGAATGTGTGTGGATCTGAATCTAAATATATCTAGGTATATGTTTTAATTAAATATGTCAAGGTAGTTGTAGCTAATAAACATTGTGACAACTTGCATGGCATCATATTTTCTCTCCATTTTTTTTTTTTTTTCTAAATAGGGGATGTTTTGAGTTTCTTAGTTAGGGAATCCAATATGTTCCCCAAGGAATAATAATGGGTAACATATGGCTCTAATTAGGGGCAAGTTTCCTCCACAAGGACACTTTTGAATTGTAAAATTTCATCAAAGATCCACTACGCAAATGAGATGATGAGATGGTTTCATTGTGTAAAATAATTCCCTTTACATGCAATGGTGATGAAGGAGGAGACTTGTTCATAATTGGAGCAAAATGTTACTAAATATTTATCCCTAGGAAAAATAGAGGGTACCCTAGAAAAGAAGCTCATAATACCCTATGTTTAAAATAAAGTAAAAATAAAATGTGGACTGAAATTATGATGCCATGAGAAATTCATCATAGGATTTATCAGTTAAAGCAACCTTGACATATTTAATTAAACCATAGACATGGGTAAATTTAGAGTCAAATCCACACACAATCCTATATGGCCTTGTGTTTTTTAACTCAATTTGATTCATGTCGTTCAATGGAATTATGTTGGCATATGAATTAGAGTCAAGCATACAATTGTGAAAAGAAATTTGTTTACCACCCATGAAAGGAATAAATGTGTATGTCCCCTAATCTTTTTGCATGTGTTGTACCTTGCATGTGGGTGAAAGAGATAGAGAAAGAGGATGTGGTCATGAGACTTATTTCCCTTTCTCTTAAAGATAATGCTAAATTTTGTGATTAAAAATATCTTCTAATCCATAGTAAATATAAATACATACATAATATTTTAATTTAAAACTTGGAGAACCAATTAAGTTGAAAATTTAGCATTCAATTTTAAAATATTATGAAAAATTTATATAACATTCGAAATAAAGTTACCATAATAAATACCTTAATTTTATGTTCTTCCATGGCATAACATCCCATAACACAAAAATAAATGATATTATCACTATATTCAAAGGTATGTTGAGAGATATTGATACAAGAGGTATAAAACCTTTGAGGTGCATCGTCCCAAATTAGAACAAAATGGAACTAAATTAAACATAATATGTTATTAATAACAAAAAAAACTTTCCTTTAAAATACCCTCATTTCTACTGAATAATATGAGTATTATGATAAATAATAATGAATTTACATACATGACAAGAGACATGTTAACAAATCCTCCTCAGTGTAAGTTTTCACAAGTTTCCCCAATAATCATTCTGGTGTCACATCCATGACCACAACAAGTTTGGATAAATATAGTTTCCAATATGATTTAATAGTTTAAATAGAACAATATGATTTATGCATGCACTCTATGTCTTCATTCTATGAATGTACTCTTTGCATACAATGTGATTTATATATACACTCTATCTCTATATCTACTTTTTCCTTTTTGTAGTTTGCTTCATGGTTTCGTTTATTATCATTTATTTATATGTATTAGAATATATTGGTATATGTTGTTTATTGATCAATTACAATCTTATCAAAAAATGGTGGCAAACCATAAAAAAAATCCAATTGAAATTATGAATTAAAAATGAATACGAAAATTTAATGAAGAGATTAATATAATGTTCTAAAAAATACTTCCATATAGGGTATTTTTATCTTCCATCTTTATAATTCATTAATATTTTTTGGTTTCTTCAAATAAAAACTTATTATACTTCAATCAAAATTTGAAATACAATTCTCATGGAAAATTTGATATTAGTATCAACAGTGGTACTCTACTTATTTAGCTATTGGCCCTTATGTTTGTTCCATGGATTAGAACTCTAGAAAAGAGCTTCCAATATCATCTTTCATATATGAGTGGCTAAGAAAGTGTTCACTATACATCTTCACAAAAATAGAAAAATAAGGCTTCATTTCAAGTCACCACAATTAATTATATGTTAAAGAGATGTAACAATAAAACTAACATAACTACATGATATCCCACCCACTAGTGTTTAATACATATGAAGAATTAAAATTTTGATAGAATTTATATCCCCTTCCCCCCTTTGCCACCACAACCAAATGTTCTTTTTCTAATATAAATTTTTGTGGGAGATGTAATGCCTATTTAGAGATAAATTTGACTAGAGGATTATGTTTCCCATACATATGAGAGAAAAATATGTGGAAAAACTAGATGAGAATGTCCTTCAAGTTTTGTGCTGAAGAGAGTAGACTTCTGTTATAAATTTATAGCTCTTCATTAACCCTTCTATTAACAAAAGCTAATTCCCTATAACTAAAGAGACCTAAGATTATTATTTAGAGCAAATTTTAGGCAATACTAAATGGCCTTAAGTTCACTAGAATTATTTGTTTCTACCCCTATGTTTTCCTTGACATAAAAAATGTTAGATTCCATCAATATAAAAAAAACCCCAATCTATATACTTGACACAATTCACCCTAGGCACCATAAAAAAAGCTCCAAAAAGAATTATTCTTTATCCAAAAGTAACCAATGATAAATGGGATTTGGGAAGGTTAGTGAAATTAAAGGAATAAAATAGGCTCAATCCAAAGATTTAACTTGGAAGGATGAAGGGATGGAGGGTAATAACATTTTAAGATGCTAGCATTCTACATTTCTATATCCCCCATACTACTAGATATGACAAATTCTTGTAAGATTTTAGGTCCATTCATATAAACCAACCCTTGAAATTGTCATCCTCTGTCATCTTTTTCCACAAATTAGGAAGTCATGAATGCCCTTCCACCTCCCTCCATGCTTGCAATGTGAAGGGGGAACCCATAAATAAATGAGATGTACATTTATTATGTTGCTTACATAGTGAACCCTAACCTAGATCATGGAATTTTTTCCTTTGGAGTAGCTTCCATGTTAGCACTTTGTTGGGAAAAACAAGCCATATGAAGAGGATACAAGTAAGTTTTAAAATTGTATTGTAAGTAATGCACAAACATTTTATAAATAAAAAAGTAAACAATAGAAATCACATATAAGACTTAGAGTTTTAATTTGAAAACCCCTAACTAAAACAACCAACAAAATATTTAGAGTGGCACATTTAACTTTCATCATCAATCAACTTCATCATTTACAATACAATATTTATGATCCTTTGGCATCCAAAACCCTAATTTGTTGATTTGGATTATATTACAACCTTCACTTTCTAACAAGAATTAGAAAATCATAGGTAGAAAAACATATGCATAAAACCACCAAAAGAAAAAATGGTGTAGTAAATAACAAAAAAAAAATGCAAAATACACATAAAATATAATTCAGAGGATGAGGCACCTCTTTCAAGTCACATCAATGTGCAATACATGAGGCCAATCATGCAAAGAATACAACAAATACCAACAATGCATTTAGAAGGTACTCTCATCTAATACAACTTAGTCCACATAGTCTCCTTAGACCCTAGCATGAGAGAATAAGGACTAATAGTTAATCGTAACCATATACTCACCTCCAACTAAATTCATTACCCATTTGAGTTCACCTAGAACATCCTTCAAATAGATGTGATATTTTCAAAGTATTTTGTAAGAAATTCCTCCCTCCAAATAGATGTGATATTTTCAATGTATTCCATTGAAAATTCCTCCCACCAATATCTAATCTCATTGTTAGTCCCTAGTTCTTATGTTGAGCACCAACCATTATACCAAAAAGTTGTAATATGAGGCTTTCTCATTTTATTGAAAGAGAATCTCCATATTTCTTGAAAGTAACTTATTAACATGGCTAAAAAAATTGTTAACCACAAGTTGATGTGACCATGTCAATCCTCACTTATCTCAATACTTTCTAATGATTAAAGACATTTTGAATGTTCCCTTATTCAAGACTTACCCAATCCATTAAAATGTTTGGGACCTTGTAATTGTTCTCAGGTGACTATCCCAATAAATCAACTGCCACATAGATTTTGCGATCACCTTCCTTTTCTATTTAGCTATATGAGAGCCCTTTGTCCTTTGGGTTTTGGTATCACCTTCTATATCCATTTGGCTAGCTGGGAGCCCTTCTATTTAGAACTAAGGAGCCTATGAATGTTAGGAAGAGGAAAACATAAAAATAAAGCCTATTGAAAGAAAAAAAAATTGTTGAACTTGTGTAGGATTTTCTTGGAAATCTTAACAAGTGTTATACCCTCTCCTCAGCTATAGAATCTCAAGATATGTAGATATATTTTCAAAATCTTGTGATGAGGAGAATGGTCAATTGTTTGTTGTTTTCTTAGTGAGCATAGAATTTCAAGATATTTTCCAAATGTACAATACAAATATGCTTGGTCTAATGATTTAAATTTGTCCATTAAATAATGGAAATTGTGGCAAGATTTTAGTAAAAACTAGATAATTTTTTTGGAGATTTTAATTGCCTTTAAAAATTTTTATGGTATTGAATTTATTTAGAAGATAAAATTTTTTGAAAGAAAAATAACCAGACTCCAACAGATTTTTGTTCCCGTGGACAAATTTGACCAAGGTAAACCAAAAACAATGAAAACAATGAAGACTTCATTGGAATACTAATAAAATTAAAGGTATCGACCTCCAAATTTAAAGATATTCTGGAAATGTACAATACCACAATACCCATAAAGTTAGAAAGAATGAGAGGTAATAATAAAAATAAGTTGGGCACATGGAAAAGTCGGCCCAAAATTAATGCAATCGATGGCTACGTATTTCCCATGGTCATTTTCCTATAAAATCACCATATCTGATTCTACTTTGCCATTTGAAAGGAATTGATACTCAATCACCACATCTGATTCAAGTTTTCCATTTGAAACGAATTGATACTCGCGAAATATTCTGCTCGTGAACTTTGAAGTAGGATTAGTAATCATGGATATTCTGAATTCGGGATTGAAAGCTTTGAGGAGAAAACGTCATAGGGTTTCAGATATTGTGTCAGAAATCTTTCCAACAAACAATGAAGATCATCAGGGCTATGTAGGTCTTGAAAATCTGGGCAATACTTGCTACCTCAATAGTGTTGTTCAGGTTCTTTATTTCTGCGCTCCTTTCAGAAATAAGTTACTCCAATATTATGGTAATGGCGGAAGTAAGAATGAGAACGATAATCTACTAAAACGCCTGGCCGATTTGTTCTATCTCATGCACTCCAAAAATATGCCTCAACTCTGTCCCCTACAGTTTGGAGAGCTGGTAATGAAAGGGAACGAGATTTTCCGTTGCAGTGAAACCCATCACGATGCACATGAGTTTTTGATATTTCTTTTGAATAATCTCGACGAAGAAATCACAGGATCTAATAACACGCAAAATCCTCCCCTGCAGGATAAGCAAGCTGAAGATCAATTTGGGACGCAAGGAGGCCCAAAGAATAATAGTAAAATTAGTATTATTAGGCAGACCTTTGGAGGTACATTTACAAACGAAATTCGGTGTTTATGTTGTGAGAGTGTAACCCGCAGAGAAGAACCGTTTATAGATCTGAGCGTGGAGATACAACAAAATTATTCGCTGTCAAGCTGTGTAAATGCATTCAGCGCTGTGGAAAAACTCGGTGGGAAAGACAAGTACTGGTGCGATAACTGCTGCCATCTGCAAGAAGCTGAAAAGAGATTGAAAATCAAGTCCCCACCTCAAGTTCTCATTTGCCAATTGAAACGTTTCAAGTACACAAACGACGATGAAGTGGTGGGATTCAAGAAGTTGTTGTATCGAGTGGCATTCTCCAAGGAGTTTAGACTGCCCATTAACAGTTGTGGAGATCAAGATGCAGCCGATTCTTTGTACTCTTTATTTGCTGTAGTGGTGCATATGGGATGGAGGATGAATTGTGGACATTACATTGCTTTAGTGAAGAGCGGTGACCAATGGCTCATGTGTGATGATGAGAAGGTGGAAACGATAGAGGAAAGTGTTTTGCATAGTTTTTTTGGGTCATCCAAAACAGTAACTTCTGATCCAAAAGATGCCATGAATGCCTACATCTTGTTCTATGAAGCTGTTAATGGCTTTGAAGCAACAGTCTTGCAGCACTAGTATAGAAGAAGAAGACGTCACAGTTGCAGTTGAACAAATTTAGTTAGATGAATTGTAATCAATAGGTGATTAAAATTTCGTGGTAAGGATTGTAATTAATAGCTGATTAAAATTTACCGGAAAGGACTGTAATTAATAGGTGAATGTTCAGTATGACCGGTTCTGCGTCAGCAATTTTGTAATGAGGACAAGTTTTGAGTACGACAGTCCAGTGTCACTATCAGTACGACAGTCAATGCGTCCACATGTTTAGTGTTTTAACTGTACTTATGTTTATGTATTTAAGGTAGCTGGTGGTCGTTGAATGGCATTTTACCTTTTTATTGGAACAGTTGTAAAAATAACTTATTTGTTTTTTTAAACAAATAAGTTACGTTCTTGTATTGTAAAATAGAATTGATATATAATCTAGGGGTCTTTTCACAAATTTCCATTTACCATTATGTCAATGCTGAATTTTGTTTTAAAAAATTACCTATTTGCATTCTATTTTACTTACAATCTAGCGGTTTTCTTACATAACTCCATCTACCATTATGTTAATGCTGAACTTTGTTTCGAAATTAATATTTTTAACCTCATTTTGATATGTTAGTGATTTACCATAAAATAAAATACATGTTTCCAAAAATTATTTAGAAATTACATTATCTAATGCTAATCCAGTGATGTACATTGGTTATTGCGAAGTACAAGGTTTCTCTAACAAAATGTTTGGTTCCAAATAGGTGTGGAAGAGCTTTTATCATGATTAACTTGGGTTTTTTTAAGATATTGTTCTTAAAAAAATGTTTTACATGCAAAGAGAACTTAATGAAGTCGGTCTAGTAAGATCTCAAAAGGAAGAACAAATAAAGGATGTTAAAGAGAAATTCATCTTTAAAAATTGATTGTCATACCTAAAGACAAGGCATTGGTTCAATGAGATAAAATTTATTGACTTGAAATTTAAATAAACTAAACTATTAGCAGGAATTGAAGGGTAAAGCTATCACATTGCATGAGGCATAAATAAAAATCAAATCATATGGGGAGGATAGCAATGTGTTAAGACATTGGAGTCAAAGTTAATAAATCTTTGGAATTCAATCAAAAATATTTGAAATTCACTGATAATCTTTAGGGATGTTGTTTTAATAAAGATAACATTATTCAAAGTTGTTTTCTATCTTCTTTAAAGTGGGCGTTCATATTTCTCCAATTTGTTTTGATGTGGTCCATTGATGTTTGGTTTACATATGTTTTTTTTCACTCTGCTTTCAAATAAAGGGTTACAAAAAATCCACAAATACATATATTGGTGGGTGAAAAATATTTTTCATCTTGAACATTTCATTGTTTTGCAATAGTTGTACTTTATGGAGGGTAGTGATTATGTTCAGTGACATCATATTATTTTTTGGTTAATCAATTGATGGATGTGAATTGTAAAGTCATGGAAGATGTCTTCTAATATTAAGTATACAATTTCAACCTCTCAAAATAAAGCATGAGAATTTAACACAAAAAAGAGAACAAAAATGAATAGAAAGGAATAAAAATAAATAATATATTTATCCTAGACATTTTTTATTGGGAAAACTAACCACAAAGATATCTTTATTACTTGTTCCACCTTAATCCAAGTTTAGAAATTTACAATGAAGTACATCAACAATTTAAATATGGAATATAGTGCCAAATTCCATGGAGAAATATAATGAGTTGCTCAATATCATGTTTTTTTACGAAAAACTTTCTCACTTTTATCATAACTCCACAAAGAACGAGGTATCAATGTTGAAGGTTCATAAATACCAAGGTATAATATTTTACAAATTTACCAATGATATAATTAACATTGAGAAATAGCTTATATTCACAATAATCTACAATTGAATTCATTACATAGTTTGATATTTGCATTTCTATTTTAAATGGAAAATAAGAGAAAATTAAAACATAAGAAAAATAAAAGAATAATAATTAAATGTTAAATGATTATATAGGATGTTTTATAAGTCGTGTATGTGAGTTCATATGTTTCATGCACTACGATCATTTTATAAATATAAGGGTTTAAATAAAAATTTAGTGATTTTTATTTCGCATTTTCATTGCTTTAGTTTTCAAATAAAAATTTAGTGACTTTTATTTTGCATTTTCATTGCTTTAGTTTTATTGCGAGGTTTCCAATGGTTCAAATTTTACTTCATTTAGTTACATGGTTTGAAAGAAACCAAAAATCGAGCCATATTTTAGATGGGTCTCCTATCTCAAACAATGTGAGGTCTAATTGGGACAACATATCGGGGATACCCCTTGAATATTGGTAGGTCTAGTACCATCAACATTTATGGTGCTAAAAAGAGGGAAGCCAATGTTTTATGACTCATAACCTCACCCAACGAAATTCTACTTCTTCTAATCAAGGCAACAATATTCTAGGCACCTACACTGCTCATATTTCTCAAGTTGGTGATTCTTCTAAACCCGATATCAGACAAACTTACAAAATATCTTACTACCAAATTTGAGCCATCCATCCTATCACCTGTAAGTTTGCAAGAGCTACTTGATTGATACTCGAAGTATATAATATTTAATATTTTCCAAAGAGGAACATGAGCACCCCTACTCGAGTAGTGGTTTCAACAGTTGAAGATGTGGTTCTTTCCCCCTTGAAGAGTTGGGGAAGATTGCAGAAAACAAAGAGAAACTAGAGAAGTCTCCATATTTTAACGGTGGTGACGAAGGCACCATTATACTCTCAGATGATACTTTCTATGATGATACTTTCTATGGATTAAGCGGTGAAGTAGAATAATAAGACGCATCAAATTCTCACGAAGAGGAGGAAAACAATGAGGAGGATATGGCACACCATGATCTAGACTGGATGGTTTAGGGGCCACCTGCATTATCGGGTGTGTTACACAAGATGTCGAGGCACCTGGAGAAGCTACTGACAAAGTATGATCCTCACAAAGTAGTGAAGGTGGAGGATCACTTGGACAACTTTTACCTACACTTGCAAATTCTTGAGGTACGTTATGATGATGTTGCATGTAGACTTTTTCCATGTACCATAGACGATAGGGTAGTTGTATGGTATTATAGCCTTCCTCTAAACTCAATGTAGAATTGGATGGGTTTTAAGAAACTATTTATTGAGAAGTTTTTTGATGGTAAAACCCCCACCATGTTGTTAATAGAGATGGACGGTCTTAACATGGAGCAGAAAGAGAAAGTGAACGATTTCAATCATAGGTTTAATCTTATATTGAATAGATTTCCAAAACATACAAAACCCCATGACTCCATCACTATTGATTATTACACATATGCCTTATCAATAAGCATTTGTGCAGATCATGAAAATAATTGTGAAGCCAAGATTAGGTGAAAATTATGAAGAAGCTATCGCAGTTGAAAAGAACTTGTGCACAATTGGAGTCATTGCAAATGAAGAACTAACAAAGGACTCCAAAGAGACAGGTAAAGGGTCTCAGACCTCCATAAGTAAGGCCAAGGAGAAAGAAGTAACTCATCGTGAGAACTTGACCCAAACCATTAAGTCTTTGTCCAATGAATTGGGAGAGTTAAAACAAAGGCCAAGTGAGACCACTGTGAGTAGCAAGCCTCCTAAATTTAGTTTTATGGGAAGGGAGGCCAACTTTGATAGCAGTAGCAACGAGTTGGTCAAGTTAGTTGAAACACTGTGTTGAATGTTGGGAGTATCGGCATGGAACAATATTGTTCGTTTCATCAAGAGTATCATTCAAAAAGAACATGCTCGGAATGGAACCACCACATGAATACTCTTGTTGAACATTTTATTGATACAATACTTTCAAATAACCTGACTGAGTTGGATGAAGAGAAGGAAGAGTATGTTCTTTCCGATGAAATTGTGAATGCGAGATAAGCAATGAATACACAGTTGTTTTCATAGCTGACAAGAAGAGTGTTGAACAACAACCACTCAGTGAGGTTGTGGCTCAACAACAGAACACTCAATACAACTTAAGAGGTCAAGGCCTACCCTGTACACAAGAGTTGATGAAGAAAAAAGTTAAAAGTGAATTTGTTAAGGAAGATCAAATTGCCCCTCAAGTCATCCCAAAACACTCAGAGGAAGTTTGGCAGTGTCACTACAGTCAAAGGTACTTTTGCAAATATCAAAAGTAATCCCATCGTTACGGAAGTAGTAGATAAATCAGCTCTTCTAGACACATCATCAATGTCTCCCACACTGGATTACAACATAGTTGAACATATGAAGAAATCTCATGTGAATATCTAACTATTTGATCATAACCAACGAGAGCTGCTTGTCTGCGCACTTGAACAGTTCATGCTAGGTAATGATTCTTCTTCAAAAAAGGGATATGATAAGTCCTTTGGTTCCCTGGAATATGTACTTAACACTTCAACAATGGATGCAAATACTCCCTTCCCTCTATTTTTTTTAACGTTTGAAATTTTCAATTAAAATGTGCATAATTTGTTAGTCAATTCTAATGCATGCGTAAACATAATGCCTTTATTTGTAAAAAATAAAATCAATGCAAAATGGGATCAAATAGATGCATAGATCAGTCAGTTGGACAAGACTCTTGTCCATGCTATTAGGAACTCATAAATGTGTTTATACTCTTATCATCTGACCAACGAGTTCACCAATGTATAAATATAGTAATTGTAGACATTCTAGAAGTGTACAGTGTATTGTTGAGTAGAGATTGGTCCATAAAATTACAAGGGTATTTTTCTATGAATTGTTCACACTTATGGCTTTCATATAAGGGAACAAACGATAAAATTCAAATAAACTCAAAGCCTTACATGAAACATAATGTCACTCCCTTTGAAGGTAAAAATCAAGTTGTGGCTTTCAAAGATATTATCGTTGGAATTTGCTTCCTAGAAACTAATCTGGGGTGCTATGTTTCTCATCCATCCCCAGTCACACCTAACACACAATTGGAACTCCTTCCTAGTCCAACTGATGAAAATGGCATTTGGACAGTAAGTAGTAATTTTAGTAATAGTACTAGTGCAGTACACTGTCCTTATACATATGATGTTTAGACATTGTATTTTGATGGTTCAAAGACACATGAGGGATATGGAGATGATTGTGTTTTAGTAGACCCATGACAAATAAAACATTTCATCTCAAGCCACTTGGAATTCGAGTGCACAACTAACATTGTAGAATATGAGGCACTCATCATGGGCTTAGAAAGGGCCATTGACCTCAATATTGGATTTATATGCATTGTGTGTCACCCCATCTAAAAGGTTATCAACAAGAGCTATGGTGTTTTATTTCTTAGTTCCAAAATTTCAATATTTTTTTTTTCTTCTGTTAGTAGGATGTGTAACATAGCTACAGATGCATTAGCAAATGTTGTTGCTAGGTTATTACTTCTTAGGGACAGTTTTTCTATAGAGATTATTTATAATCCTTCCGTCCTTAACAATATTACTAATTTATGCATTTTCAACGATCACCGGAAGATACTACACTTTATGGGGAACACTAATGTATTTAAGGATGCAACTATCGATGAAGTCGAGCACGAGAGAACATTGTAGGATGCAACTCACACAAATACAGAGAAACCCATGCCAAAAGGTGTCGTATCATTGGAAAATATGTACGACTACAAAAATTTCTTTAGATGACTACCTAACACAAAATCCCATAGTTCAATGTTGTTAAATGAGAAAATAAATCTTGGAATAGAAAAAGATCTGAAGTTTGTTAATCTGGGTACTTTTTGCACACCATAGTATCCTCTTATTCAAGCAATACTGAGATGTTTTCTCATGGATGTATGATGAGCTAAAAACTTATGACACATGAATAATCTAGCACATAATTCTGATTGAAGAAGGGGCCAAGCCTTTCCAAAAAAAGCTGCAAAAGGTACATCCCACACTGAAGCCTTTGATTCAAAAGGAGTTAAGGAAAATGTTGAATACTCAGATCATATATAAAGTGTGACATTCGACCTAGATATCCAACCTAGTCCCCGTTAGAAATAAGTCCGGGGAAATATACCTATGCATTGATTTCTGCAACTTAAATCGTTCCTCGAATAAATATAATTACCCTATTCCATTTATAGAGTAGATACTACAAACAATATCAAGGTCATAGATGTTTTCTTTCCTAGATGGGTATTCTTGTTAGAACCAGGTTTTGGTCTGAGTGCCTCACAAACTGAAGACAACATTTTTCACGAAGCGGGGTACGTTCGCATTCAGAAGAATGCCATTTGGGCTGGTAAATGTTGGTGCAACATTCCAACGCACAATGGAAATCACATTTAGTAGATTGATTAGGTATAATGTAGTGTTCTATCTAGATGATGTTATGATGTTTTCCAAGAAAGGATATGACCACTTATGCCATCTGAAGAAACATTTCGAGTAATGTCGGAAATATGACATATCCCTTAATCCCAAGAAGAATAATTTTAAAATATCTAAGGGTAATCTCTTTGGCCATCTTATCATAAAGATTGGGATTAAGTTAGACCCAAAAAAGTTCAAAGCTATAACACAAATTCCCTTCCTGGTAAACAAAAAAGATATGCAGTCCTTCGTGGGAAATATAAATATTATGTGCAAATTCATCTCTGATTACACTTACATCGTCAAACCCATGTAGGAGATGTAAGGAAGGATGTGATATATAAGTGGGATAAGAGGGAAGAGGATTTGTTTCCCATATCAGGCAAGTTATCACACATGCACCTACTCTGTACAACCCATATTTTAACCAATATTTTATGCTCTACACTTTAGCTTCTGATACTTCTCTCACCATTGTTATTACACAAAAGGATGATTAGAATAATGAGCGGCCAATATCTTTCATGAGTGCCAGCCTTCAAGGAACTAAACTCAACTACCCTGCCATTAACAAACAAGCTTATGTAGTCTACAAGGTGGTGAAGCACTTCTGAAACTATCTCTTGAAAAAACATTGTATCATCTTTGTGTCACACCCAGTAGTGAGATCATTATTTGTTCAACAAGAGATTGGTGAAAGAATAATGAACTAGATGACTAGATTGCAAGAGTATGACTTAGTTTTCAAGTTAGTTCACATGATCAAGGGGCATTGTCTTTGTCGACTAGCAGTAGATGGAGTAGATGAAAAAGAAGAAGATCCATCTAGATGGGAGCATGAAATTGAAAGTATAATTTTGATTGAGCTTCCCCCAGTACCCTCACAAACTCTTGGTACATAGATATCTACTAGTATATTGAGAATGGCACATTTCCCTCTCATTTATCTACATGGAAAAAGAGGAAACTCCCGATCAAAGCATTATCCTACCAGTTGGTGCATGGAGTGCTTTTCAGAAAGCACTGTAATGGAGTTCTACTTAGGTTCTTGCAAGTGCACGATTCAGAGAGAATATTGCATGATCTCCATGACGAACCAATCGGGGGACACTTCGCGGGTGACACAACTTCACACAAGGTTATGTGGCCTCGCTTCTATTGGCTCACATTATTCAACTATGCTCATGACTATTCTCGCAAGTGCCTATTCTGTCAAAGCTATGTCAGTAGAGGAAAGGAGCCATATACCCCATTACAGCTTATTGCAGTGGAAGAACCATTTCAACAATGGGGCTTAGACGTGATTGGTGAAATTTCTTCACACTTGCTAAAGCAACATAATTTGCTATATCCTTACTGCTACATACTATTTCATGTGGTGGGGAGAAGCAATTCCACTCTGTTGTAGCGGCTACAACCACCCTCCAAAATTTTCCCTTAGCTTCGTTTTGGAGCCTCACTACCAACCATCTTCAACATCATGTCTTGCACTATCAAGCACATCAGTTCCAACAATTTCATAGAGTCTTGTCATCTTGTGCATGCGAGCTTGTTCCAACCCTTTGATACACCACTTTCAGGGCTTAGTGTCAGTTGTGGTTCAGAAGCTCCCTTTGGGAATTGCACAATTCTGGAGGGGAACCAACCTTCCCTTTAGAAATTGTGCAAACCCAGTTGGACACCCAGCTAGGCTCAAAAATTTCCCAATTCCTCCTGACAATATTCCTCCCAAAAATTGTGCAATTCATCCCAGCCCAATTTCTCAGCCTAGAAATTGCGCAGTCCTAGGAGACAGTCACCTGTTCCTCCCATAAATTGTGCAATCCCTCTGGGACAGCCAACTCAACAGCTAGCAGAAATTGCGCAAATCCATCTAGGCAACCTGTTGGGCTTAGAAATTGTGCAATATTGTCAAACATGCTTCCTTGAGAAAATTGCACAGTCTCTCCCAGGACAGCTGCTCAACCCAAAAATTGTTCAATCCTAGGAGATAGTCACCTGTTCCTCCTAGAAATTGTGCAATCCCTTCGAGATATCCATCACTGCTCAACCCAACAACTGCATGGATTTTCATTCCAGGTTCACAGACTAATGCATCTACCTTCAAGTTGACCAGTTCCCTCCGGGACCAAGAAAAATAGATTTTCATGCATGGACTGCTTCTACCAAGGCAGCATGCAAAGGCATCCCTTGATTTAGGGATCTATTTTTAGTAGTTATAGGTTACATTCAATGAAAATTTCGGAAACCTCCCACCAAGTGTCACTTTTCCTAGATTTGTGACATGCGCGTCACAGCCTCAATTTTATCAAAACTCATCCACTGGAAACTACGGAGCTCATTCCTGACATCAACCTTGTAATTCTGACATCCCACATTGCACCTACGAGTTGTCGGCACACTCAACTCAACTGTTTTGGGGTAAGCCCGCCTTTCACATCTTGTGTTGTGTTTTTTTCACTTTTTGTGTTTTGCTTTGTGTGAGTGTTGTTTGCTTGATTTCAGTGAGCGCTTGCTATCATTTTTATATATGTTAGCTTGTGGAAGCATCGTTCATTTTTTGTTCGCATATCACTATTGTTGCATGCATGACATAGTTTTTGTACAATGGTCGCTACTCGGTGACTTGCTTCACACACAAGCATGGTTTCCTGTTTTCTGAATCCTGCACTTGTTGCTTCCATGTATGATCATTCATTCTTGTTTGCACTCATCTCACCATGCATTTATACTTCTCATGTTTTCAGTCGCCCATCGGCTAGATTGCATTGCCTTGGCCCGGAAGTGCCTTGCTTGGTTAGCACTGTGCATTTCTCGAAGTGGACGCTTTGCCTTCCCTCTAGAAATTGTGCAAGCATGGGCCACCACTGACCTCTAGGCTTGTGTTGCACAACTCTTAGAGGCAATGTCCCGCTAGACCCAGAAATTGTGCAATGTAGTTTGTTGGTGGCCTATCACTGTTGATTGAAATTGTTCATTATGCAGTTTTACTCCTTAGCAATCCAAGCTAGACTGTGCAATGTGTAGTTTCGGTAGTCAATCTCCCGACCTCCTGATGGAAATTGCACAACCTTCATGTTTAATCACACAAGCATGTTGCAAGTCAATCCTTAAGTTTTTTTCAGTTTTCGACTGATGGATTTCTTGCCATGAGTGTTGTTATGTCTCTTGGCGTCACAGGTGTTCGTCTATCTCTCCATAGCACAAGTACAATGTCTTCCATGAGAGTAGAGACAAAGATACTGTTAAGAGCATAACTGGGGATGCAGTTGGTCAAGTGTCTATGAACTTACCTATCCATGAAGACATCAAGTTGTTCATGGACAAGGATATCAAGATCAATGGCAGTGGCATCACAGCAAGAAGCACCATCAGTAGTAGTAGAAGGCAGCACACATACATGTGACGAATGCAAGAGGAAGGTTGTTGAAAGCATAAAGGTATAGTAAAGCTACAAGTTCAAGAAGATCCACTCATGACGATAGCAATTTTGGAGATTGAGGCTATGAGGTGACAGCATGAAATGAAGATCATGCAAAGGAAGAGAACAAAATAGAGAAGGAGTTGCATGTGATGAAGAAGCAAATCAAGCAAGAACATGAGTTACATAGATGAGAGAATGAGTTACAACAGGAGTAGGTATAGTAGGGGGTGCAACATGCAAAGACGGATGAAATTGTGCCAATACAAGTTATGGATCTATCCTAGTAGCTAGCAAAGAGAAGTCAAGGTGAGCAGTGTTGTTGATCACATGCAAAGGAATTTAGAAGCATGCTTGCCATTGTGCGCACGCATGCGATCCCACCCATTTGGCACATTCACTAAGGCAAACAAAGGAAGCAAGTCCAACTGGTGTTGAACATGTATTTTGACAAGTTGATGTGCATGGCCACCTGCACATGCTTGTAGATTAGCACAGACACTATGCATCAACACGTTGTCGCTTTGCTCACACCTAGGACGACCATGCACATGATATCAGATGAGTTTGAATAAGGAGCCATATCACTATACCCAGATGCAATGGAGGCAAGAGTTTGCTTTAGCAAGATTTCACGACTGATCTCATGGACACCATCACAGACAACCAAGCTTGGCATCAGTTTGCCACAATCGACCATCAGAAGGTTGTCAAAGAGTTGGTCTCACCACAATGGTCCAAGTGTTAGTGATGTCTTATATGCCTAGCTCAAGCCATTTTGTCTCACATGGGTGCATGTGCAGATTGTATGTAATGTCTTGTCAAGTGGAAGTTCAAGTGTTGATAGTTGGATGTAACAGTCATAAAGTAGATGAAGAGTCATGAGGGTAGATGAACTGTCACAAAGGGGAATATCAAGGGCCACCCCATCCTTTACTATAAATATTCTCTCATAACTCATTATAGAGGCTTTTGGTTAGCCAAGCTTCTGATAGGACTATCTTAGAGAGAGATTGGACAATATTGTCATGAGCTTTGGCTTCTCCACTGCACAGTGTTAGTATATCTTTTTGGAGGAGTAAGCAGTTATGGCTGTAACATTTCGCTGTTGGCACTAGTCGTTGGACATGGATGTATTGTATGATTGGAACTTACACTTCTTAATATAATAGAGTGAGCATGTTTCATGCATATGTTGTATTTTATTCCAGCTATCTTGAGTACTCTAAATCATATTTGTATCTATTTTCTTATGCATGCATGTGTAGCTATTTCTGTATACATATGTATGAACATTTCTAAAATGTGTTGTTGGTTTAACCATCACTTTGGATTGCTCGCTAACTTTCCTTCCATTTTGTGATGCATATTTGGTCATGTGTTCCCTTCTTAAATCTGTGTTATGATAGGTTTCCAAGGTGCACACTTACCTCACCCTCCATGTTAGAACCACTCATGCACCTTCCTTGAATTAATACATGTGTCACACCCTTGCTACCAATAGGGACATCTTACTTACCTCTGTATGAAACCGAGGTAAAGGAATTACCGTATCACCCATTGGTGAGAATCCTAAGCCAAATTGTTTAAGGTCTAATTGGGACTTCATATCAGGGAGATCTGCTGACATGTTGGTGGGTCTAGCACCATCAACATTTCTGGTGCAAGGAGGGACAGATGACAAGTTGTGTCCTCTTATCCTATTTTGAGCCTTTGCACATCTATCATGGAGTCTTTCACACTCAATCCTCCACAATGTTTTTTAAATGTTGAACCTGTCCACATCACGAGGTAATTTTTTGATCTCTTGTCTACATACACATATGATGGTGAAGGCAAAGTGGCATGGTGATCCATATTTAAAGAGGAATGCAACAAATTACAGATATAACCATACATATGGGGGTGCAGTAGAAATAATACTTCATTTCGTTATTGTAAAATACTAAAATATTCTTACAAACAGAAATGGAAATAAACTATTTAGGGTGATGGTAGCTTATCTCTGAGAAGAGATGTGGTGGCTACCTAGCCCTGAACTATGTTTTTTTTTATATACTAGAGGAATCAGCAATGGCAGTGGTATCGTACTCACGTTACACGGGGTTGAGTCCCATCGACTACCTCTATAACCTCTAGGAGGGCCCACCCAGCCCACCTGAACGGTCCCTCGGGTACTCTTGGGGTTTGAACTCGTGACCTGCATAGTTGCATGAACGACTTAGCAAATCATTCGCTTGCCATTAGACCAAACCCCTGCAGGCTAGCTCTGAACTATGTTACAAGGAGGCTTGAAGGAATATTTATTGTTGAGAAAATGCTGGAAAACCCTAAACATCCAAAAACCTAACCCTAGAAGATGAAATGCTAAACTGTGGGCCTTGTTTGGGTCAATTGGTACATCAACTTCGCAGGGTCACAACTTTGGCATACGATCTCTGTTTGACGTGCACAATATCTCATTAGAAAGATCTATTCAAGAAATAAAACTTCGGGAAGAGAAGCATTAGTCCATGGATCCATGTCGCTCCTAGGTTTCCCAAAAAAACGTCATTTAGGGCTTCAAAACAGCTCTAGAAGTTCAAAACCCAAAAAACTGCTAAACATAGTAAATTGTGCTACAATTAAGGAAACTGAAAAGATAAAAGAAACAATGGTGCGGTCCAAGTGGACTTGGTAGGTGGCCACCATTATCCACCTAGATCATTCATCCCCCCTTAGGAAGAAATGATTCCCATTGTATTGAGTTCCTCCATGAGATGAGGAAACTTGTGTTGGACTTGGTCCTTGGTGAGCCACTTGCCTTGGTGAAGGAGTTGGCCTACTTTGACAATTTGATACAGTTGGATATTCTATTGGTGAGTGTGCTTGATCTATTTTTCCATGATCTAATCATTTGCAGCTTGTTCTATGCAATCTGGATTTAACTCTGTGGGTGTGAGTTGTTCCGCAATGCTAGATGTGTCTAGTAATGGTGGAAAGTATTGCTAAAGGTGGTCCACATTGAACACTGGGTGCAAGCCAAGGAATGGGGGATGATGAGCTCAAATTCATTGTATCCCACAGCCTTGGTAATGGTCTATGGACCATATCAGAGCGGTCTGCATTTTCAATAGGCTCTGGTAAGGTGTTCTTTTTTCAAATGAAACAAGACTTTGTCACCCAGCTAAAACTTGTGTGGCACCCAATGTTGATCATGTCGCTACTTGTACTTGGCATTTGATTTCTCTAGAATAACATGGACCTGCTAGCAAATATGTTGGATGTGTTCAATGAAGTTGTTTGCGTCATCTATTTCAGACTGGACATGGGTCGAATCTGCGCGAGTAGCTGTACATGGCATGGCCACATCAATGGGGCATAGTGGTTGGAATCATAAGCCCACTTGAAAAGAGGTGTGGCCAGTCAAGCTGTGGAGAGCTTGGTTGTAGCTATATCGAACGTAGGTGAGGCTCTCATCTTATGTGCATGGATTCTTGGAGTTCTACATGCATAGAATGTGTATGATCATCATGTTCACAACCTCTGTCTGGCCATTAGTTTGAGGATGGAAGGCAGTGGACTTAGTGAGTTTGGTGTCCAGAATTGACCAAAGACTGGACCGAAATGTACTAAGGAACCTGTTGTCCCGATATGAGATAATAGACTGTGGGATCTCAAAGTGCACCCACACTCATTCAAAGAAGAGTTTAGCAATGGCTTTTGTTGTGATATTCTTCTTACAGACCGCCATAATGGCCATCTTCGAGAACCTGTCAACAACCACAAAAACATAGTCGTTTCCATGCTTAGTAGAAGGAAGGCCTAATATGTAATCCATGGAGATGGATTCCCAAGGTTGAGTAGGGGTAGGCAGTGGGGTATAAAGGCCTTGCTTCTTGATGGTCGGTTTGGCAATTGCGCAGGCAGTGCATGATCTAATGTACTTCCTGGAATTCTGTCAAAGATTCAACCAATAGAAATACTTCTGCAGTACTACCACCATTTTCTCGACCATAAATTCCGTGCAGCCTGACTGTAGTAGGCTTCCCAAATCATCTTGGCATGCTTGCTTGAAGGAACACAAAGGTGACCTAGGTGGCATAACAAGGCATCCTGCAGGTGAAAATATTGAACATGCTAACCCTCTAAGAGTGTCTAGTATGCGTGGTTCAATTCTAGGTCACTTTTGTAGAGAAATGACCAATCCGAAGTATCATGCCCACAAGAGTTGAGCATAGTGGTTAACACCATGATCGATGATCGACTGAGGCAATCTGCAACATTATTGGTGCTGCCCTTCTTATACTTGATATTTAGATGGAACTATTGCAGGTATGTTGTCAGCAATTTTGTAATTAGGACAAGTGTTGAGTACGACAGTCCGGTGTCACTATGAGTACGACAGTCAATGCATCCACATGTTTAGTGTTTTAACTGTAGTTATGTTTATGTATTTAAGGCAGCTGGTGGTAGTTGTTACTGTGTAAATTGAATGGCATTTTACCTTTTTATGTTTTGTTGGAACAGTTGTAAAAGTAACTTATTTGTTCTTTTAAACAAATAAGTTACTTCCTTGTATTGTAAAATAGAATTAATATATAATCTAGGGGTTGTTTCACAAATTCCCATTTACCATCATGTCAATGTTGAACTTTGTTTTAAAAAATTACCTATTTGCATTTTATTTTAGTTACAATCTATCGGTCTTCTCACATAACTCCATCTATCATTATGTTAGTGATTTACCATAAAAAAAAATACATGTTTCCAAAAACTACTTAGAAATTACATTATCTAATGCTAATCCTAATCCAGTGATGTAAATTGGCTATTGCAAAGTACATGGTTTCTCTAATAAAATGTTTGGTTCCAAATATGTGTGGAAGAGCTTTTATCATGTTTTCATGAGAGTTTTAGGAGAAGAAACTTGGGTTTTTTTAAGATATTGTCTCAAAAAATGTTTTAGATGCAAAGAGAATTTAATGAAATGGTCTAGTAAGATCTCAAAAGGAAGAACAAATAAAGGATGTTAAAGAGAAATTCATCTTTAAAAATTGATTGTCATACCTAAAGACAAGGCATTGGTTCAATGAGATAAAATTTATTGACTTGAAATTTAAATAAACTAAACTATTAGCAGGAATTGAAGGGTAAAGCTATCACATTGCATGAGACATAAGTAAAAATCAAATCATATTGGGAGGATAGGGATGTGTTAAGACATTGGAGTCAAAGTTAATAAATCTTTGGAATTCAATCAAAAATATTTGAAATTCGCCGATAA
>APFE031710492.1:0-18469 GCA_000404065.3 Pinus taeda
TCAACTTGAGAAAAAATTAACGTTTTTACACTATTAACGTCTAAATCCCTATACAAAGAATGAAGTTAACGATGGATTAGTGGCAATAAGGAGAGATGTGGGAAGAATCACAAGAGTAGTCAGTAGGAAATGAAGTGAGGTATAAATTTTCTTGAGTAAAACCTAGATGTGTATTTTTGTATAACCTCCAATTTTATTAATAATTTTATATGGATGTGTTAAAAAGGTCATACATGGATGGTACACCAGTGAAAAAATAATATTGAGTAATATTGTGTAGTAAAATAAACGATGCAGAATTGATTGCTACAGGTCAGGGAAGTAATTAATATTCAAGCATTATATAGGAGAAAGTGGTACAAAACGAATAAATAAATTTTTCATAAACAAATGCTAATCTGAAGTGGAGTCTAGAAGAAACCTAGTGTATAAGCAGAAGAAAACTCCCAGTAAAAATTGGATCTTGGTGAAAAGATATATATTATATATATATATATATATATAATATATATCTATATATATAATATATATATATATATAATATATATAGATGAGTAAATATATGGATAGATAAATATAGGTGTATATGGAAAAATATAAGAATACAGGAGCTCAATTTGTAAATTGAAAATGTTAGAAAATTATCTAAGTAGGGTTTTAGACCCGAGGAAGGAGAAACATGTAGTGCATTCACAAAATACAAGACATCGAAACGTATACAAGTGCAAATAGAAAATCGGTTAAAAGAGGGATTAAGAAACTATATCCTACAAAAATGATTTAGCACAATACAACAAGTATTTAAAATGGAGTTTTAATATTAATAGTTTCTATCCAGAAAATAGATGATAATAGCATAATCAAAGTACACATATTCTAAAGGTTATACCCTTATGGCTAATAATCAAACCACCATGGATGTCCTGGACATGAATGTTTGGTAAGACTGGTAAGGTTTATGGAGGAACCGATGATATGTTACCAAGGAAATAGATAAATAATTTTGTGGCCACCTCACTTGAGGAAACTTGGGAACCAAATTCTTGGTGGGAAAAAAAACTACAAAGTTCAGATATGTGAATACCTTCCATAATTAGGAAACAAAGTGCGACCAATGAAAACAAATCCTAGGCATAAAACATGAAATATACGTATAGGAAATTCATAAGAGGAAATTACGATGAGCCTGAAAAGGGAAAACCAACTCGTGATTGGAAACTTGAACGAAAAAATTGTTTTTAGATACATTTTAACCAAGGAAATTGCTAGATAGAAGGTTACCTTAAGTAAAATGTAAGAAATCACCTATGCAAAATACCTTCTAAATATGGAAGACTAAATAGAATACAATCATAAATTGTGGATGAAGGAAAAGTCAACCATAGAAATAAAAATGCAGGTAGCACAATTAAAGATTATCAAGATGAAAATAATAGAAATAATGGCATTCTAACTTCCCAAGAAACTAGAAAAACACGAAAGAACTCAGAAATAATGTTGAAAATATGAAAAACCTATCAACCTTACATTTAAATATATAAGAATAAAATGGACCAAAGTTAAAATTAAGCGTGAAACATGAAATTCCTCAGGAAAGATTACAATAGACCCTAACAAGGGAAAAGGAAATCCTTGATTGATATCAATCCTAGGAATCAAATGGTCTCAAAATGGCATGGGGTTAGAGATTAGTATTGTGGTTTCTTTGAAAATTTCAGAAATTAGATATTTATTGAACGAGAAATGACTATAAAAGAGGTGGATTGTAATGATGTCACTGGATAAATGAGGAATGTTGGTAGGAATTCCTAGAGTAGCCTAACAGATTGGCAAGAACTTAAGACAAAAATTGTTGATAAATCCCTAAAATTATTGTTTGTTAACTGATGTATTGTTTTAATATATAGGTATAGGTGTGAAATTGTCAATAGAAACAATTTTATTAACATACTATGTGTTAAAACAATCGAGCTACATAGAAATGCAAAAGGAAAGACTACATGATTGTATACAAGAGAAAGACATACATAATCTTTAAAAAATTAACCTACAATGTGAACCAAAAAAAAAACTCAAGGGAATGAGTAAAGGAAATAGTGGATAAGGTGGAAAAAAAAAAGGTTTTTTGTAGATTTGTAAGGTTATATTTGTTATTTGACCATGAAACTTGAACTTGTTCAAAATAGCCCCTAATTATCTATGGAGTATTGTGAAATTCCTCATACTTTTGTGGCTTTATGGAAATGTATGAAAAGAAGTGGCAAAACGATAAGAATGGAATTGAATAAGTCCACCTTGGTACTAAATTGACAAAATATAACAACCATGGAAGGGGAAGAGATAGTAGTATGTCCTACACCTAAGTATACATGATAGATGTGTATATGATATGGTGGTATGAAAGTAACAACTATAAAATAGAATCATATTAGTAGTCCATTATTTATTATTACCTTTGTGTAAGCGATATGGAAGGAGAAGTGAAAATTCCATATTTTGAATTTCACATTACATGATGACCATATCACTTGGTATAAGATTGACTAAATGTACAAAAGAAAGACTTATGGTATTTATTGTGGATGATTGTCAATGATGCTGACCTTGTTTGGGTGCTTATGGATAGTTTGTGGGTGCAGGTTGGAATGCATGAATTAAATAGGAATTACATGTTTAACATGTATGAAAACATGCTATGGAAGGAGCACAAAATGAATATAAGAGTATGTGTACTAGAGAATTGAGCCATCGCTCAAAATAATGTGAAGTGGAAGAGCTTAGTACTAAAGAGATGGGTGTAATAATGAAAGAAGAAATGCAAGAGACATTTCCTTTCCATGTTAAGAAAATATGGAAATGAGGGAAAACTGGGGATGATGTTTTATTCAAAGGGGGGAAGATGTAACATCATTATGACTCGGATCTTTAGATAGTTAGCATTTCTAGACATTGAACTATTATTAGATTTAATGGCAAGGGAAGTCATGATGGGACTTATGTCAGGAATGTAATTATATTATTATTATTGAGTTAATAAATAAATTTCTTGGAAATATTTAGGAAGGAGCACTAGAGTGTAGAATACTTATTTCTAGCTTAGAAAAATATTTGGTGGGAATTCCATGTGACGGACACTCCCTAAAAATCTCCTAAAAAAAACCTGCGAGAAAAATAAAAGAAATTAAATTAACATAATGGGAGAGAAAGACTATTTAAATCACTTAGTTACAAACAAATGCTATGTGGGGTGGAATAAATCACTACGAGAGAGAAAATCATGCTTTAAAGAAAAAGAAAAGTATATTTTTCAAAGAAAAACTAAAAAAAAAACGCCCAGGCAAAAAGGTTGAAAAACCTTAAAGCAAGACACTACTAAAATCAGCTAGGAAGAAAATATATACAATGAACAACCTAGGTATCAAAAGGGGGGGTTCATTCTGAAGAGTAAGAAGATCTTAGCTAGGGGAGAATCGTAGATATAGTTCATGGCTAGGTGGAACATGCTCAGTTTCTTGCTCTTTCCCAAGAAGAAAATTTAGGACATATTGAATCATACATTTATTTTATTATGCATTCTAGACTGTTGTGTTATGTGATGTGGTGTTTGATGGTAAAGGGAGAAGAAATTGTAATTTTGGTTTAGCCATGCATATTACAATTTGGATGTGTGGTTTAACATAATATATGTGATATTGCTATTGTTATTAAATTCTGCATGCGAGTACAAAAGTCAAATTTCAACAGTGGGATTAGTAGATGGTCAAGTTACCGACATAAGTAGAATAAGAAAATTTGTTTCTTGTAGAATTCATGGAGTTTTTATATAAGAATATTTGGTTGTGTATTATATATATTCTAAATACGTTATTGCAGTATGAGTTAGTTACAGGCATTCGCTACGGAGAGAAAGATACATTTAGGAAGTGGTAATCATTGACTCTAGGTCGTGTTAGACTTCAATACGCTCACTAATTTAATCATGAAAACAAAATTTACAACTCTTCAACATGTTATATTACACTCCCATAATGTTTGATATAAATCTAAAAGAAGTTAGGGACTCATTATGTTGTAGGTTGTCTCAGTAAAAGTATGGAGTATGTTTCCTCTTACCAATTTGATAAGTAATTAAGAAAAAGTGATAGAGTACAATACACGATTTAATGTGAGTACTCTCTGAATATTAAATATTTCAACTTCGATGTAGTAGTGATGATGAAAATAATAGATATTGGTTAAATATGGTGGAACTAAAGAGAACATGGGGGCTATTATATAAGAAAAAAATTCATGAGTACGATTAAATAATTATAATGTAGGGAAATATAAGTTAACTAAAGTGTAAATTGGAGTAAAGAAAAACATTATTAAGCCATGAGATCTAGAAAAGTCAGTCATTGTTTGATTGAGGAAATAATTTAAAGAATGGATTGGGTTTAAATAATAATCTTGGTTAACAAGACGTAAACAAAAAACAATAAAATTGTATTTACAGGCATTATGTAGAGCATATAACCCTTGAATGTAGTTAAATCAATAGTTATATCTATATAAAGAGGAAAACAAGTACATTTACTTCAAAATTAATTATGCCAAACCAAAAATACTATCTGAGATTTGGTATTGTCCCAACTAGGTGATATAGATTTTTGTAGAATTACACAATTATATTATATACATCATATTAACAATTGTAAGGAAAAGTGGAATCTGAAATTAGAGTTCGTACACATACATATATAGAAACTAAAAATGCGTGTGTGCCACAGAATCTTAGTGAAATAACCAAGTTGTAATAACATTGCTAAGGTAAGGATATCATAAAGTACATGCTTCCATAACCCTAGTTGGCCAAATTTATGTAATAACTTAAAGAACCAGAGTAATCCAAAGAAAAGAAAAAACCAATTTTCCTAGAGAAGCACAATGATCATGCAAAGGATATGCCATAACCAGAATCACATATATAGTCTCAATTTAGAAAAGCATAGTTAGAAACAAACAAACAAAAAGAGTCAAGGGAGTGAAGCTAGATTTGACCCAAGGGGGTAATCATACACAATAACATAAATTCTATGTTTCATAAATTGCCAAACATTAAGAAGTATTAGGACAAAAGAACAAGTGTGTACAAAAATCTTGAAAATAATTTTATGAGTTCAGTAATCATAGCCTAATCAAACACATTCAAAATCCCATAGCCTATACAATTTAAAAATGTTTCCCGTAAGTGCAATAGTAATTAGAAAAGTTTAGAGTGACCTGTGAAGGCACAGTCATTCCTAATATAATAAGTGGCAGATTGTAAAACTTAGTTCTAATGGAAGGATGAATAGAAAGATTGATAAAATTGGCATGATCTGGTAAATATTCGAAATCCTCAGTATGGTGCATTGAGAACTCATTTAAACAAAATAAGGAATGTGATTCGACCTATAAGTAGTGGCGAAAGCCAAGAATTAAAACTTTCCAAATTAAGCTTTGAAAAAAAAAACTTTTACTCAATACTCTTGTTCCTCAAACATTACCTGTAAAGAAATTTAGGGGGGTGGGGCATTCATTTAGGGTTTTTGAAGTGAAACCAATCAAAGTATAATCGGAACAAGATAGAAATTGTACCACAAAGAAATAGCCCTTACTTGTAAGCATCTAGTATGGAATTCCATAAATTCTTTGACGTGCTTACATAGAGAGAATCAAAGGAAAAATGAGTAGAATGTTGAGACTAGGATCTGCCGAGAAAATTAACCAAGTAGAAATCAAAATCAAGAAAAAAAAAAATCTTAAATTTTATATTACATGGGATAGATAAGAGAGGGTGAAAATGAATTCATTCACCGAATGTCCTCACCCCAAATTCCTTTCTATTATTTCATTTCACAAAACCATGACTCGTATATGGGTACAAAGTCTTACCCACGAGCTCTATGTGTCGAAACTCTTCGTGTGACACCTCACCATCGCCATTGTGTAGATGTGAAAATAAGGTATGTATAAGAAAAATACATCATTAAAAAAAACTATATGACTAGCGTAAGGGAAATGTCAAACATAACCTCGTGACTCAACTTCGAGGCTGACAATGCCCAAAAAACTCAAATATTTTCCATCACACTAGGAGAAGATAAATCCATTTGTAAAGAACAATCGATCCATTGGTAAATCCACTTTTTTGGATTAGTATGACAAGCACTTACCCTAGAAATTCATAGTCCAACTTCCTCCTGGTTCATTTTCCATTAATGAATTGCAAGCCAAATCTATCATAAGGTACCATAGTAGTTAAGAGTTAACTTAGGTAGAACTTCATTTAGCTGCTAAGTTGCCCTTATCTCCATTGTTGGATGAAAATGAAACCAAAATCTGGGAGACAACTATGGAAATGGGTTAGGGTTAGTAAAGGTATCATCACCACCATTCGACAAGCACCAAAATCATCACCATCATTCCTTGCGACTAGTACATAGGCATGTGAAGGTCACATGACTAGGGTTGTGTGGTTCATCTCCAATAGGCCAGGTGGATAGAAGGATACGTTATTGAGTACCATGAGTTAAAAAAATCTCCATAGAACCCATAAATTGTAAAGTCATGATGTAAGAATCTAACAAGAACAACAAGGAAACCATTGTGGGTGAATAATATTATGTCCTCCCTGGTATGGAAAATCAAACATGTTCAAGACTCAATATGTAATAACAACACATGAACTGTTATGAGTTAAACATCGTATAGTTGACCCAAAGTTATTATAATTGCATTTATATAAATAATTTTAATAATAGGAGGTTTAAATAAAATTGAAGTCCCAAGGATGAATTATATTGTAAATAAAAAGAATGGGTGGTAGGTAAACACACTAAAGTAATGAGGGAAAGGATATATATATATATCTCTCTCTCTCTCTCTCCTATAATAATATATATATATATAATATATATTATATAGATATATATATCAGAGGTGAGGTCAAGTGGAAAAGATATTAAATGAGAACCTATAAAATGTAGAAGGGGCATAAATGAATAAAAAAATGGGGTATTCTTAATAAAATTTTCATGTCAAAGAGGTGTATGTGACAACTTACCACCAATGTTGGTCCCAAATTCTCATCAATTTACCATTTCATAAAACCCTTTCTAGTTTGGACTTGATTATCATAACGTGACATTCCTTTGAAAGGTGTATATCTAAGCATATTTTCTTGCTAGAATTAAAGTATTAATTTACCGTACCTTTTTTTTTACCATCATAATTATCTAGATGTTAAATTTCATAGCCTTCTTTTACTAGTACTATATTAATGAGAGCTAGGCCCTTTATTTCCAAAAATGATAATGTTTTACTGTTTTGATAGTACTTTAGAATAGAATATGGAAAATTATATATTATTTTTCTTATATTTTAAGAATAGTTTCTAATCCCTTTTCCTTCGATCACATTGATTCTATCTCTTCTCTAACTCTAATGAGAATTCCATTGTCAACCTTATATCTTAGCACATCTATCTTGGGTCACCTCATAGTCCATGTCATTTTAACGTTGTATAAGTATTACACATGTTAGTATTCTTTCCCCTAACTTTTTTTCATGGCTATAGTAACCCTAACCATCTTCCATATGCCTAATCATCATGCTAAACCTTATTATGCTTGTATTCCATTTTTTCAATGTACATACAATCACTCTTATTAATCATGCATCAAAATTAGATTTAAGTCGGACTTTGTAATGTATGAACCATGAAGATTTATACTCGTGTAAGCCATCAATGGGATTTTTGGAATTTCTTAAGAAAGTTTACTACTTAATTTTCCCAAATCTAAGCTCTAATATGAAAGATATTTTCCATTGTAGGTGGCTAATTGAATTTTATTCATCGTTAGTCTTGTATTGACTATAGATTTTCCCTTATATGAGTTGCAAGTTCAAATTTATGGCCTAATTTTCCCATTTTCCCCTATGATTTCATATGTGAATTTCTAATATTTCCTTGAGGATTAGGATGTCCAAATATTATTTTTGACTTCACATTTGGATTTCTCTATTCAATATATTTCCATTGATTGTGCCCTTGCTCCATTATTAGCTGTAAGCAAGGAGTTATGCCCCATCGAAGTGAACAGGTACTTTAAATATATTTTATATTGTTTCAAGTGTAACCATACTTGCTTTCTTTGTGCACAAAATTCCTTGTTGGAAATATCTTGTTTAACTCACCCATTAAATCTACAAAGGATATGTACAATTTCTGCACACAATTTTCTTTATTTTGAGAAAAAATAATGTTGTTTAGCACCTCAAAAACACTTTTGAAGTTTATGACATGTTTTGTTAATGTGGTTCTAACATCATATCTAGGTCCAATGGAACCCTAAGGCGTTTCTATGCCACTTCCTACTCCCACCTAGCCTATATAATCACTATTAACCACCTTATTCATTCAAGTCCATCCCTTATCTTTATCTTTACCTAGACTCCACTTATATGGAAGTGGATGAAACTTTCATTGTCATAATATTACAGTTGTGCGTTTTTGCATCACACATCTCTAGGTTCCACATCACCACATTTATCACCTCCTCATCTCTGCACATCTGCATTCACATGACTATATCTCCACATTTCCAGATCTTCAAATATTTTCATTTCATATTTTCGAGTATTCACATTTTGCATCATTCCATATTTTCACCTCCTCATTTCACATACCACATATCCCCATCTCTACATTCCACATCACCCCATTATACACCTTTATATCTCTCCATAGCTACATTCCACATAACTACATATATGCATCACCAACTTAAGTTATTTTCACCCTCTCTTCTCTATCCCCTGTAATGTAAAGTTTAAGCTTTGTTTTTTTTTCTAAATATGATTTCTACTTGGTTAATTTTCTAGGTGGATCCTAGTCTCAACATTCTACCCAATTTTCCTTTGATTCTCTCTATGCAAGCACGTCAAAGGGTTTGTGGAATTCCATACCAGATGCTTACAAGTAAGGGATATTTCTCTATGGTACAATTTCTATCTTGTTTTAGTCATACTTTGGCTAGATTCATTTCAAAACCCCTAAGTGACTGCCCCCACCCACCCCCAATTTCTTTACAAGAAATGTTTGAGGAAGAGGAGTACTAAGTAGATTTTTTTTTTCAAAGCATAATTTGGAAATTTTCAACGCTTGGCTTTCACCACTACTTATAGGTTGACTCGCCTTCCTTATTTTGTTTGAATGAATTCTCAATGCACCATACTGAGGATTTGGACTCTTTACCAGATCATGCCATTGTTATCAATCGTTCTATTCATCCTTCTATTAGAAATAGGTTTTACAATCTACCACTTATTATATTGGGGTTGTCTACGCCTTCACAGGCCACTCTAAACTTTTCTAATTACTATTTCACTTACAGAGGAACATTTTTAAAATTGTATAGACTATGGGATTCTGAATGTGTTTGATTAGGCTGTGATTAACGAACTTATAAAAATATTCTCAAGATTTTTGTATGCACTTGTTTTTTGGTCCTAATACTACTTAATGTTTGACAATTCACAAAACATAGAATTTATGTTATGGTGTATGATTACCCCTTTGGGTAAAATCTAGTTTCGCTCCCTCAACTCCTTTTTTTTGTAACTATGCTTTGTTAAATTGAGACTATCTATGTGATTCTTGTTATACCATATATTTTGCACGATCATTGTGTTTCTCTGGTAAAATTGGTTGTTTCTTTTCTTTGTATTACTCTAGTTCTTTAAGTTATTACATAAATTTGTCCAACTAGGGTTATGGAAGCATGTACATTCTGATATGCTTACCTTAGCAACGTTATTACAGCTTGGTTACTTCACTAAGATTTTGTGGCACACATGCATTTTTAGTTTCTATATATGTATGTGTACAAACTCTAATTTCAACTTCCACTTTTGCTTACAATGGTTAATATGATGTATATAATATAATTGTGTAATTCTATAAAAATCTATATCACCTAGTTGGGACAATACCAAATCTTGATAGTATTTTTGGTTTGGCATAATTATTTCTGAAGTAAATGTACTTGTTTTCCTCTTTCTATATATAATTCTTGGTTTAACTACATTCAAGAGCTATATGCTCTATGTAATGCTTGAAAATTTAATTTTATTATTTTTTCTTTAGTTGGTGTTAACCAAGAATATTATTCAAACCCAAACCATTCTTTAAATTATTTCCTCAATCCAATAGTGATTGACTTTTCCAGATCTCATGGCTTAATAACTTTTTTCTTTTCTCCAATTTACACTTTAATTAAGTTATTTTTCCCTATACTATAATTACTTAGTCGTATTCATGAATTAATCGTATTCATGAGTTTTTTTCTTATATAATAGCCCCCATGTTCTCTTTCATGCCATCATATTTAACCAATATCTATTATTTTCATTATCACTACTATAGCTATGTTGAAATATTTAATATTCAGAGAGTACTCACATTAAAATGTGTATTGTACTCTATCACTTTTTCTTAATTACTTATCAATTTGGTAAGAGGAAACATACTCCATATTGTTACTGAGACAACCTACAACATAATGAGTCCTTAACTTATTTTAAATTGATATCGAATATTATGGGAGTGTAATATAACATGTCAAAGAGTTATAAACTTTCTTTGCATTTTTAGATTAGTGAGCCTATTGAAGTCTAACACAACCTAGAACCAATAATTACCGCTTCCCAAATGTATCTTTCTCCCCATAGCCAATGCCTATAACTAACTCGTATTGCAATAACATATTTAGAATATAGATAATACACAAACAAATATTCTTATATAAAAACTCCATGAATTCTACAAGAAACAGATTTTCTTATTCTACTTATGTAGGTAACTTGACCATCTACTAATCCCACTATTGAAATTTGACTTTTGTACTAGCATGGAGAATTTAATAACAATAGCAATATTACATATATTATGTTAAACCACACATCCAAACTGTAATATGTATGACTAATCTAGAATTACAATTTCTTCTCCTTCTACCATCAAACAACACATCACATAACACAATAGTGCAGAATTCATAATAAAATAGAAGTATGATTCAAGATAACCTAAATTTTCTTCTTGGGAAATACTAAGAAACCGAGCGCGTTCCACCCAACCATGAACTGTATCTACAATTCTCCTCGATCTAAGATCTTCTTACTCTCCAGAATCAATCCCACTTTGATTCCTAGGTTGTTCATTGCATAGATTTTCTTCTGAGCTGATTTTAGAAGTGTCTTGCTTTAACGTTTTTCAACCTTTTTTCTTTGGCCTTTTGCTTTAGTTTTTCTTTGAAAATATATACTTTTCTTTTTCTTTAAAACATGTTTTTCTCTCTCGTAGTGATTTATTCCACCACTTAGCATTCTTGGAAAACTGAAAGCGATAACGAAATTCAAAGTAAATATTACCATAACGACCCTCATGCTTACCAAAGTGGCTCTAATTCATACACATATATATTACTCAAACTAATGCAACTACTAGGTAACATAGATACCCTGCAATTACATTTGAAACCGTGAAAAGAAGGTGAGAATTTGAGAGAGATAAGTTATAAATAGTAAGAGAAATACCAAGTTTTATCACTTAAATGTCTAGATTTTGGAAAGAATTTGGAAAACCCCCTTGTAGTTGTCACAGAGATAAGACACTAATATAATATATATATATATATATATTATATATATATATAGAAACTTTAGAATAATGAAGGGTTGAACTTTGCTATGTAGGAGTATTTTAATAAATGAGGCGTAATGTTATTTGAATAAAAATTATAGTTCTCAAATAGAGTGCGTATAAAGGTTATATGGTTATACCTAAATGTTAAGGATGGGTACTTATTGAAATAAAATTCTCAAGCTTCTTAAGAAAAAATAGGTTCTTTTTAGAACTCGGAAAAATATATACTTTACAATAAAATCAAGGAGATATGCAGAACTATGAGTACATTACTTTATGTTAGCATGATCATCAAGAAAGGCTTGAACTATTTTAATAAGTTTGATTTATTAAAAGTTATAATTTTGACTGATGATGTTCGTTCACTGCAATAATGTGGTTGTTAGTAATGGTAGGGGCCAGTATACAAATAGCGAATATAATGTTAAGAGAATCGTATGAGGAAAATATTATATGAGGAGCATTTCAATAAGCCCTATAGGGATATTACATGGTGATGATGAAACAAAATTAAAGGAAAGGCAAGGACGACAATTACGTTAACTCTATTATAGAGAAGGATTTGAACTATAACCACTTAGGTCATTTCAAATCTGCTTTAATGACTAACATGTGTACAAGGAATGATCAAGTACTGGTATGAGTAGAAATCCTCCTTACTAATTCTGGCATTAAAAAAAGGGGGTAGAAAAGTGATATGTTACATATGGTATCAGAGTTGTAGGTTTAATGTTGTGGCCTATGGGCCAACCCCCAACTGTAAGATAGAGATTAGAATTTCCAGATCAAGTCTAGGTGAAAATAGAAGAAGAAGTGTCACCTTCTATGATATAATGGTAGGGAGGAATAAAGGAATTAAAAAATTGGAACTACCTAGTAGTCAAATAATTCATGAATAGGTTGAAGAAGAGAGATATCAATAATTTGATTTTTGTTATTGTTACAGCTAGGACGTGGGAGTTGTATTATTGCGAATATTGTGCCTGATTGTTTAAAACACATTTCATAAAGAGTTTAGTTGTATATATCCTAAAATAACCTTAGTAAGGTAGGATGTAATAAGAAAACTAAATTGTTAAGAGACGCACTAATAATTTACATAGCTCAATGGGATGAGACAAGGGGATATGGTATGAGTTGGTGATAGCTATTCCAAAAGGAGAAATCTCTCTGGTTTTAATATACCAATTATACCAAGAAAATAGAAAAACAAAGTGTTGGTATATATACCTGTTTAGATCTAAAGAGAATGAAATACCCTTATATAGTATGTGCGAGAAGTAATGAACATACTACGTTTGTCGAATGATTACTCACTTTTATTTAGTGTCATGTAATACCAACTAAATAACACAACAACAATGTTACTCCATACATAAATATACTATAGTGAGAGAGAACCTCTTTAGGCCATCTTGAGCTTGCAGCTAAAGAGAGTAAGTATAATAACATAAGATCTTGGTTATAAATGTAACTATATTACAAAGAACTATCAATAAAAGTTGTTGTATGAAGTTCAAGGAAGGTCATATAAGTTGGTTATAATAGACTACTGAAAAAGTTAAACTCAAACTCAAAAAATGGTGGATACAAGGGGGTAGAAGAAATTGTTATATAGGCAATATCAGGAAGGTATGAAATCATTTGTTACAAACTAAAGTACCTATCAAAGTATAAGCTGGAAATGATTTAAGGCCTTTGATTCTATAAAAAATTGTTATTGTAGTAGGTTGCTTTATCTAATGAAAAGGGAGATATGTATACAATAAGAATTTTTGTTCCAACTACATTGTTATACAAAATAGTTTATGGGCTTTGATATGTTATTACCATATATAAGGATCTCATTGGAGAAAAATGATCCCCTATATGGAAACCCAAACCTATACAAAGGAACTATGTTAACTCCAGATTGGTTGGGATAGAGATATTTATGGGAATTAATTCCCTTGCGGACAGAAAAATTTAAGTTCAAATATTTGAATACCCTAGATAATTGGAGCAGAGAGTGTGATAATGGGAAAAAATAAAAACAGAAAACATATGTGTGTGTGTGTGGTTGTGGTGTGTGTGTTGTGTGTGTGTGGAAATAACAATGGTCCTCGAAAAAAAGAAAATAAATACTTGATTGGTAAACTAGAAGGATGAAATGGTCCTCAAACATGTATGGAATGGAAGGTAAAGAAATATTAACCAAGATAATTGATTGACAAAAGGATACCCTAGGAAAATGAGACAGTCACATATGGGAAGGACCTGCTAATTACGTGATAAATACACGAGACAAAATAGAATTTCACCATAAAATGTAGTTAAAGGAAAAATCAATCCTTGGGAATAACAAAGTATGTAGAGGAATTAGAGACCATCAAGTCTTTGTTTTTGTTTGTAAGCTTGGTAGGACTATATCTTCAACATGTCCAATATATCATCTCAATAAAGGCATAGACTATCAAGTTGAAAATATTAGTAATAATGGAATTTTAACTATCCCCAAGAAACTAGAAAAACACGAAGCCACTTAGAAATGTTGCAGAAAAGATGTAGGAATCACAAAAAACATGCAATATTTTAATAATGAAATGGTCTAAAATTTTATGGGCCTAGAGATTAGTCTTCTTATTTCATTGAAAACTTCACATATTGTATTTTTTATTAAACCAAAATGACCATAAAATTGTTTTATTAGAATGGTGTAACGAGATAGATTGAATTTTTTTGAGTAGCCAAACAAATTGGGGAAAATTATTCTTTATGGTTGAATGACGCAACCATAACTATGAAAGAAAACCCCTAAAATTAACTTTTTCTTGTTGATGTATTGTTCTAATATATACTTTCACATATGCATATGTATGAGAATGTCCAGAATCAATGAAAATAATTATACTAATGTGTTGTGTGTGAAGACATATAATGCGCATAGAAATGGAAAGGAAAAAGAATTCGTGCTTATACCCAAGAGTAAGATGCGCATAATCTTCATAATTAACCTTCAATGTGAGCCAAACTAGAATATTCAAAAAACGAAAAGGGGTGAGTTAAAGGAAAATAGTGAATGAAGTGAAAAAAGGCATGTTGCATATGTGTGAAGCTAAATCTAATTGTTTTAACTATGACACTTGAATTATTTGTGTTGGTATTATGAATTCTACACTTTTGTGCTTTATTGTTTGTAGCTTTGAATATGTATGAAAGACATGGAAAAATAGCTAGGAGGCACATGGCTAATCCCACTTTGGGGGTGAGATTGAAAATAATATAACAACCATCGAAAGTGGTAAAGACAAGAAGTTGGCATACACTCTAGTTATGTATGAAAAATGCATGTCTGAATTTTTGACAGAACATCATGGAATGCTACCTAATATGATAGGTTGTTAGTTGCAACAAATAAATACTAGCAAAGTAATTAACTAAATTTTTAAGTTTCATTGTCATAGTATAAATGACCTTAACATAAATTGCAAATTTCATGCCTCTAAAATTTCATGGATGAAACATTTTGTGGGATCCATATTACTTGGTACACCTTGTGATTAAGGGTGCAAAAAGGAGACCTATGGTTATTTTTGTGAGGCTATACTAATATTTCTAACTTTGTTGGGTGCATGTGGGTAGTTTTGTTTCAGTGCAGGTGGATGATCCTTTGCTGGAATGCATGAATGAAAATAGGAAGCAATTGTTTAGCATGTATGAAAACATGCTAAGGAATGAGCATGAAATGAAGATAAGAGTATATTTTACTCTAGAACTAAGCCATCGCCTAAAATAAAGTGAAGTGGAAGTGTTTTAGTACTGAAGAGACTATTCTAGATATGAAATAAGAAGTGTAGTAGGAAATTCATTTCCATCTTAAGAATATATGGAATTGAGGAAACATAGAGGATGATGTTTCTTACAAGGGGGAGATGTAACACCCCTATGGATCGATTTTTTTAACATTTTATATTTTTATATATTCAAACTATTATTGGAATTAATGGTAATGTAAGCCATGATGAGACTTATGTGATGATATAATTATTTTATTATTATTTGAGATAATTAATAAATTTCTTGGAAGTATTAAGGGAAGAATAGTATAGTTTAGAATACTTCTTGCCATCTTAGAAAAATTTGGTAGTTAAGTCCACTTGATGGGCCTTCCCTATAAGTTTCCTAAAAATCCTTAAATGGGGAAGAAATATTATGTTAATCACTTAGTTGAAGAGAAATACTAAGTAGGGTGGAATACAACACAATGGGAGGAATTGGAAATTCTTTAAAGAAAAGGGGAAAAAAAAATTCGAAAATACTAAAATGAAAATGCCTAGGCAAAAGGTTGGCACAACTTAAAGTAAGACACTCCTAAAATCTGTTGGGAAGAAAATATATAAAATAAACCACCTAGTAATCAATGTAGTTGTCGATTCTTGAGGAAAAGAAGATCTTAGCTCAAGGGAATTCGCTGAGGCACTTCATGGTCGAGAGCAATGTGTCGGGTTCTTGAATATTCCCCAAGTATTTAAGTACGGGTATATATATCCTATATCACATATATTATATAATTATATATTTTAAGTTGTAATAGTTATAGAAAGAGTTAATAGAAATTGAAATTTAAATAATTAATTGTATGCATATCATTTGCATGTATAAATATTATTAATTTAATAAATGTATTCAAAGAGATATATGATAGCAATAATATTTACAATTGGAAAACAAGTAAATAGAAAGAAAAAATAAATTATATGTAAATTAAAGAAAGTAAGCATATGTAGAAAAATAATACTACCTGCTTTGTTCATGATTAACCCAATAATATTATCTCGCGGATCCACTCATAATTAACCCACTCATATTATTCTGTGGATTAGTGCAGAGACTCGAGGATGAAATATTTTTCCCATGAAAATTAAAATGCAATCTTCTTTAAAAAAAATGAGCTAATGGCTCAAAGGGAAATACAGTTAACCGAATTTTCTCAAAATTCTACTGCCATAAAGTTTTCAAAATATAAATTATAAATAATCAATTCTATAACTTGTTATATTATATAACTGTTGACAATAAAACAAAACGATCACATATGTATGTGTCAAAATGTGTTTTACCTTTTAGACTTATTGTTGGAAATTATATATAAATTATAAATAATCAATTCTATAACTTGTTATATTATATAGTTGCTGACAATAAAACAAAACAATTACATATATATGTGTCAAAATGTGTTTTACCTTTTGACTTTTTGTTGGAAATTATATTTAACGAAGGTAACATAGAAATTTGTACAAAATTCTATCGCTACTCACCTATACTTGTATGAGGATATGTACGAATTTGTAAAGTATATTATAGATATAAAGGAATTAAAATTAATGCATGTAAAGTGCTAAGTTCCTCAAATATTACATAATTCCTTTGAATATTTATGAATAAAATTTACGTATAGTGAAAGGAAAAAATTATTAAATAAATTACTTTGTTGGGTAAGGGAGCCACGAATATTTAATGTATTCTTAAGTATTAAATACTTTTGTATTCAGCTTGATGGAATGGGTAAGTTTATTTGGTATTGGAATGGTATGTCAATAATTAACACTAAAATGAATGAATATTCCTAATTTAGTCTACATTCCTAAATTAACCTGCAGGTAATAATAAGTAAATATTTACTATTATGTTGACGGATAATCCCTTGAATTTTATTATATGAAACTGTTTGGGTGGAATTATTAAATTGAGTAGATTACATAGGTAAGTTTTAAGTTTTGCACATTAAAAAAATAAAATGGTCGAGAAAATAACGGCGAAAATTACAATTAGTGTGTATCTTAAAAATACAATTGCATTCATAAAAGAATAATACTATATTGAAAAATTCTAATAATATTAAAAAAATCAACATTCAAACTCCATGTAAATAAGATATGGACAATTGCAACAAAGATTTTCACTTAATACCCAACTATAACTATATATATGTTTAAAGCAAGTGGAATAATACTATATCGAAAAAGACTACTCTAGCATATATACGAGGTGAGTACAATATTTAGAGCTGGATGATAAATGGGTACATTAGAAAATAAGAGAATTAAATGTTGTGATGTACCTATAGCATTTGACTGTAACTCTAGAAATCCATTCTATTAAAGAACCCAAAACCAAACGAATTTAAATAATGGAATACGATGATCATTATTCTCTTTTATGAGAACATTTTGGCCATTAACTATACATTACAACACAAACATAATTAAACCCAAAAGTAAAGTTGATTTATGATGGGAGAATATAAATCCAAGATGCCCATAAAAAAATTATGAAAGGAAAGCCCCAATGGTCTCTAAAATGACCAAAAGTATTCGAAACCAATTAAATACTGAAGGATTCTAAAACAAAAATAATATTCATATATCTTAGTACTAAAATATGAAGAGTTCCTGAAGACTAAAAGTCCTTGCTAAATAAATAAATTCGCCTTTTGTTATTAACTTACATAACCAAAAAAATAACAAAATTCAAAGTAAATATTATCCTAGTGACATGCATGTGCTGGAATTAGCTCTTCTTCATACAAATTTATATTATTAAAATCATTGCAGTTAAGAGATAAGTTAAATACCCTGCGATTATAGTGGAAAGTGTAAAAAAAAAATAACACTAGAGGGATTCTATGGGGCACAGTAATAACAATATGGGGACAATAGGGGCACAACAATATTAATAAGGGGTACAACTACCATA
>APFE031710492.1:22962-58963 GCA_000404065.3 Pinus taeda
CACTTTCCAGAGAAATTTATTGTTCCTCCATTTGCAACCATCACTTGACACTCTAGTGTTGGATATAAGAAGCAATTCAATTCTTTTGCTACCTTACAATGAATAAAATTGTGGGTACTTCCTGAATCAATCAACACTACTACCTCTTTCTTCTTGATTTGTCCTTCTATCTTGATGGTTTGAGGAGTGGTAATTCCCGCCAATGCATTACAAGAAATGGTCGGATTCATTTGTTCTTCATCTAGGCTTTGTTCCTGGAGTATATCCTTTTCTTTTGACCTTTCTTGCTCCTTTTCTTCTTCCTCTTCACAATTGATGTAGAATAATTTCTTCTCAGCACATTTATGTCCTTTAATGTATTTTCTATCACAACTATAACAAAGCCCTTTTTCTCTTTTTTCTTCCAATTGTTCTGGTGTCAACCTTACAGGTTGTGGAACACTAGCGGCAACAACACTTTCGTCTTTATAGTTGTGAGTGGTATGCTTCCTGGTTGCCATAATTTTGCTTTCCATTTTTATTGCTAACCTGAATGCCTTCTCTAATGAATTGGGTTCCCAAAGGCAAACATCATGTTGGATATTATCCTTTAAAGACCCTATGAACACATCAATCATATGCTCATCTGGAATATTTTTTACCCTTATGTTCAATTTTTGGAACTCCTCAATGTGCTCCATTATTGAACCCTTTTGTTTGAGACTTATCAATTGGCTAAAAACGTGTTGCTTTTTGTATCCTCATAATGTGCTATCAATTCTTCTGTAAAAATTGCCCAAGCGATAATTTGTTTACAAGAGCAAAGCCATTGATACCATACAAACTGATTTGGTTCCAAATATAAAGTTGCAATACGTACCTTTTGTGTGTTTTGCACATTATTGAGATCGAAAAATTGTTCCATTTGTAATATCCATGTTGCGGGATCCTTGCCATCAAACTTTATCATATCGATTTTTGGAATATGGTGGGTCTTCAATCCAACATTAGAGTCTATGAAATCATGATTAACATTTCTTTTGTTCTCATCATTAGTTTCCTTTACTACCCTTTCACCGTTAGTAAGCATTTCTTGTAGAAACTTTGTTAAACCTGTCTTCAAGTCTGTCTTCAAATCTTCCATGCCTATCTTCAAATATTCCATGCTTGTCTTTAAACCATCCATCTGAGCTTCTACATCTTTCTTTAAACCATCCATCTTAGATTCTGTTGATTTTTGTGCAAGTGACACTTGGTGCACTTGGTCTCGTAATTTTGATATATCATGTTTCATTTCTTTCTCTTCTTCATGAGTCATGCTAGAGCTTTCAGGTTGCCTACTAGGTGTTTGCATTTTCTTTCCTCGGGGCATCAATTACTGATAATAATGCTTTACTATGCCTTTTTAATTCCTTCAAACTAATTTTTGAAACCAAACTTATGCAAAAATTAAAAAAAAAACTACACACCTTTTTTCACTTTGTAGGAGCTCAATATTGAATCTGATGTATCTCTGTAATTTTGAACCATCTAGTTCTGAAATTGTGACTTGCGGTAGACCTCTGTGTCCTCTTTCCAATGCCACCATTCTGACCAAAATTGGATTCTCCAATGAAGAGTTATGCCAAATCTCCCAGAGTGACCTGATTATAGACTAATTCAGTAGAGTGAACTTGTACGACATGCCACGTGTCCCTGTTTTGACCTTTGGCTCTAAAAATATATATACAAGAAACTACAGTCCATCCTCTTTTTACACCTTCGTAGGAAATTTCAATTTGATTCTCAGAGAGAAAGTTATGACGATTTTCCCCAGGTCACCTGTTTTGAATGTAATTCAGGATTCTGCAAAAGGACCAACTTCCTCTGTTCATATCTCCGAAAATATAGTGCGAAAAGCTCTGAAATTCGGACCTAAGATTCAGTGCGATGTCTTCTCGAATGGGTGTTTCCTTTTTAGCTTCTGAAATATGGCAGAAAAAAAAGTTATAGTGAAAATACCACGATGACCTATTTGGAGCAGTGAAACCCTAGAATCGAAGGCTCTAATACCAAATGTTATGAAACCAGCTCAAGAAAAGATATAAAAGACAGATTAACACCTTAGAATTCAGCCTCTTTGAGGGGAAACCTCCTTTACATTACATAAATGAACAATTCTTGGATGATTCAAACGAAAAAACCTCCTTTCTATATATAGGAGTCTGAGGAGTCACAATATAACCCAACCGAGCTAACAATAATAATATAAAGCAACAAAAATAACACTAGAGGGATTATATGGGGCACAATAATAACAATATGGGGACAATAGGGGCACAACAATATCAATAAGGGGTACAACTACCATAGTAATGGGGTAATCACTAGTATTATAGGGACCCAACATTTTGTGTTATATATATATATATATATTGTTGGATGATACTATATTACTTTAAATTAAAATACTAGGTCCAAATTAACTATGTTTTAACCATGACATATTTAATATAAAATATGTAACAAAATACAATTGGTATCGAGCTACACTTTATATAAGTTGCATTAATATTTTGGTGAAGGTTGGAACAATGAACTTATGCAGGTACATCCAAGTTTGGAGTAATAAAGGGTTGAACTTTGCTATGTATGAGTGTTTTAACAAGTAGTCTTAATGTTATTTGAATAAACATTATGTCTAGAATTGAGTGGATATATAGGTTATATGGTTATACCTAAATGTTAAGGATGGGTACATACTGAAATTTTTTGTCAAGCTTCTTAAATCAAAATAGGTTCTTTTTAGAACTGGGAAAATTGAAACACAACCAAGTATCAATACTCATAAAAATTATTGTCAACCTAAAACTAAATGTTTTACAATGAAATGAAGGTGATATGCAAAACTATGAGAACACTATTTTATGTTAGCATGAGCATTAATAAAGGTATGAACTATTTTAATAAGTTTGATTTATCGAAAATTATATTTCTGAGTGATGGTGTTGGTTCGCTGCAATAATGTAGTCCTTAGTAAGGGTAGGGGTGAGTATACAAATAGTCAATATAATGTTAAGGGAACCATCTGAGGAAATGACCAAGTGAGGACTCCTTTAATAAGACTTATAGGGATTTACATGGTAATGATGAAACAAATTGAAGAAAAGACAAGGACCAAGGTTATGTTAACTATATTCTAGAGAAGGATATGAGTTATAACCACTAAGGTCATTTCAAATCCTATTTAATGACTAACATGTATACAAGGAATTATGAAGTACTCTTAAGAATATAAATCTTCTTTACTAGTTCATGCATTGAAAAAAGGGTAGAAAAGAGGTATGTTACGTTGTAGCACTCCATGGTTATATGACCATGTATTACTTTATCATTCACGTACTCATTGTAACATAACTCAAAACCATTTATGCATGACTAAAGAATAACATATGATATACAACATGAAATATGACCACAACAACATAATAAAGATGTAGAAATGCATATAAACCATAAAAACCATGTAAACATACATAATTAACATAGTAGAAGCATGTAAATTACAATAAGAGCACTTATGTTTATGAATATAACTAATTTGTTATAGGCTTGAGATTTTCACCCAACTATTAACCAACTTGTTCCAATACTTTTAGTAGTGGTAACCTTCAAGTTGGGGCTATGAATCCACCAAGTAAAAAAGGGTTCCTATAGTCATCTATGTTCAATTGTTAGCTCAAATAAAAATTATATGAAGTTTCCAAAATCCAACTAATCTCCAACTTATAGCCTATAATCCTCCATATTCACAAACAAGCTAAGGTAATGTACTTTCTTCTCTACATTTATATTTCCTTAGACCATGGCACTTCCAACCCAAGGCTCTAACATGGGTAAGTCATGAGTTGATAGTTCCTTATGGATCCAAGCTTTGTATTTTCCACTAGAGTCTTTAGAGACCCTCCAATCCTCACACTAGTGAACTTATCCCCCTAATTATCTCTTCAAGGATCTATCATAACTCAAGGAAACACAAGAACAAGTGCACACCTCAATCCAACTAGGATCCATGGGGTAATAGCATCAAGTGTCACACCCTCTTAGAGAAAATACAATAGTTTAAATTAATGAAAATATAAGGAAACTTGAGATAAAATACACTATAATCTCACTTTATACATGCATATGCCCAACATAATAAATAGCACTTAAATAGCTCACCTTCCCTACACTTAAATATGGATTCCTCTTTCTGATGGAAATTAGGATAAAACAATGTGTATTATGACATTAGGATTATTTTAATATTTGGATTGTCACCTTGTCTTAATCCTTCTTCGCCCTCCACCTCCTTTCCTATCTTTAAAGTCCTAGCCCAATATTATGCTTGTCTGACATGGTATGCAGTAGCAGTGTGCTTTTATTAATGTCAAAGTGTGATTACATATTTATGTTTACTAGTCTTGTTGGAAATTTAGCACATAATATTTCCAGCCCAAAACTACATAGGCACTCTAGCATTACAAAATTATACACATAACAATGTAAAACTCAAAATATTTATAGTCTCACTAGCATAAAAATAATATGTACAATACACATAATGGGTAAACTTGGGGATGTTACAAGTCCCTCTACAATCAAAAAGTCCCACGCCACCTTCTCACGAATTGTCATGCTTATCTACTAATGAGGTATCATCATATCCCAATAATGATTTTTTTGTGAGATCTAGATCTATAGGTGGTCAAATACATATAATATAATATATCCACATGAATACATGAGCTAATGATGACTTAAATCCTTTTCAACTAAGTTTTTCTCTTGTGATTTTCTTGTTCTTTATTCCTTAACATGGTAATGGAGCTATGGTGAAGAAATGGTCCTAAGTATATAGCTCCTTTAATATTAAGATCCTAATACCTCCTTCATTATAGAAATTAATGAAATTGATGAGGAAGGTAGACTATTAAATTTAGGTATGAGCTTTTACCATGGATAAGTGATTTGAAATGGTTAGAAGGTACTTTAGTTTAATAAACATACCAGGAAGGTTTTGCTAATGTAAATTTGAGATCATGAAGGTTTGCAAACATTTTTCATTAATTTTGTAAAGTAGAGAAAGAATATTTTTGTTGGTTCTGTTAGACCCTAAATCTGCCTTAGGCTGAAGGAAGGCACAATTCAGGATAACCACCATCCACGCTTAGTCTGGTAGCTAGCCCTACCAGAACAGGAGAGGGCTCTCTCCAGGTAAGTAAATATGAAAGAGATAACTTAATGAATGACTAAATTTTCAGGGATGTATGGGACAAAGGACAGCATGAGCGGAGAAATTAACTCAAAGACACAAAGTATTTCATGGGGCAAGATAGGAAGGAAGTTTAGCAATCAAATTGAAATAATATGGAGTGGAATGACTGTTGAGAAGCTGAAAATGGCATAATACATGAATCCTTTTCAAACAGAAGAAGACACACAAAGTATGAATGCTTTACAAGTCAGAGCATATAAACTATATTATACCTTTCTTACTTAAAAACATTCAACTGGAAATGTTTATGAATGAATGGTAAAGCATAACGAAATACATATGAAACAGAAAGAAGAGACATATGCTAAACTCATACCATGTGAATCTCATGAATCAAAGCTGCATCATTTCATTAATTTCCTTACCAAACTGTACAATGAAGCGCTGAGTTTTTCTTTCACACTTCTCCCAGAACTCCCATACTTTACAAATGATTTACAATACAATAAATAAAATCAGAGGTGGGAAAACAGATCGATGAAAATAGGGAGCTATTTCAATTGAAATTATGAAGATAGAAAAAGAGCCATTCATCTGTTCTAAAGACAGAACAACGTCCCACTTGAATTTCTCGGATGACCAATTAAAAGGCAAAAATTGTAGTGTGGATCCCATGAAATCATGACTGAGGACAAAATAGGCAATATGTTCCTATCTCTCTGTTGTGGCAGATATTCCTCATTTTAATTTTGGCTTTCGATCTTTGACTTTTCACCTTTCCTTTTGTCATTTGAATAAAAACCAAATTTTTAATAAAAATAGCTTTGAAGGAAGATTCCGTCTTTAATGAAGGGAAACAGAGTTCTGCCAATTCCAGTTGCAATTTCTCCTTTAATACTAGGGAACACATATCCAACAAGATTCGCAATACTCTCCATCGTTAGAAGTTAATATTCTATCCCTGCCATTTTTAGCCCTTACACTTTCTATCTGAGGTAACATGACTTTAGATGGTCCTCACAAATCCTCAAACAACAGACCAAATCTAATTATAAATGATGATCTCAAATTATTCCTCAGGATCCATTCTACTCTTTTACAACCACGCAGAGATAAGGATACCAAGGGAACATTTCCACCTCCTAACATCGACATTCTAGTATGAGGGATATCTGCTCCACTAAGAGATAAAGTATTCAGTTTCTTAAGCTTTGAAGTAGCTCACATACCATCATCTGCTACACTTTTACAGCTTGTGAGGTCAAGCACCTCTAGATCTGCACAAAGAGTAATGTGTTCCAATGATTCACTAGTTAAAAGACAGCACGAGATCAATCTGACAGACACAAGGGAAAGAGAAGTAGCTAGAAGATCATGAAAAGCTAAATCAGAAAAACGAAACGTGTTATAGAGTTCAAAAGTTTTCAAATTTTTGCAAGCATGTATGAGCACACTAAAACCAGCATCTGTCACTCTATAGAATCCTCCAAGCTTGATGGACGTTTTTACAACCTTCAGCCATGAGAAACATGCCCATGTCATTTACTCGTCTAAAAAATGCTAGATAATTTACTCTATTACGAGAAAGGGAGAGGTGACATAAATAATTGCAAGAACCTAAAGATTGCACACCACTATTGGTCAGATCATGTCGTAGAAATGGTTCTCCTAGAGGTGCATCCCTTAGATGTAAATTAACTGGGAGAATGAGATTTTGTGTGATAGAACTCAAAAGGTCATATGTGATATGATCTACAACAAGTGTTAAAGACTGTATACTTTGGAAGGAAACTCCCATTGAGAAGGGAATCCCATTTTGTCCCGGGACAACAACTATCCTTTGAATACCTCAACTGTGTAATGATTGTCTCATATCTTTTTGTGTTACTTGTTGCAGATGCAAGTATTTTACCGTCATGGGAATGAAAGATATTGTCACTTCAAAAATGCAAGAATCAAATTGTGCCCCTTCAAACTTGATGCACAAGGATTCCAGAGAGTGGCAACCATCGAAAATTTTTTTGAGACTTGATTTGTAGTTTTGAAGGGCCCGATGCCTTTGGTAGTATGCCAACTCGATGGAAAAAAATCTCATATTGGAGCAATGTTTCCCTAGTGCAACAAAAAGCCTATGAGAGAAATTGGAACATTTTTGTAGAACCAGCTCTTTGAGGTGCGAAAGAGCAAAAATGTATGTTGCTGAGTCATCCAGTCGGCTGCAATTTATGGTAAGATTCCTAACTGAATCATTATCAGAAAGCAGATAACTCAAGACCTTCTTATCTGAAATAGCTTCCTACTTGAAATTAGGAAAATCTGTTTGTTGTTGAGCGATTTGAGCGAGTTTTGACTGTTTTCGGGCCTATAGTTGTATGCGCCGTGCGGCATGCCTAGTGCACAGCGCCTAGTGAGTGTGTCGCGCACATTCAAATTTGAACTATGTAAAGTGGCTCTATGTGTCGCGCATGCTATGTGCATCGCGCCCAACGCCCAGTGCGCCGCTTATGTGATCTTCAAGAAAATTTCGGCCTTCAACACAGTTTTGCTTCCTCCTTGTTTTGTCTTTGTTTCTTTGATAACTCTTGGTATGAGAATTATATATGAAGACACAAAAAATATCTTTATGACATGGGCTTTGATTTTGATTTGGAATAACCCACCTGTTAATGCTGCAGAAGTTTTGGCACTTTCTCATTTTGAAATGAACTCTGTTTTACTTGTTTCCTCTGAGCTTTGACTTGAATGATCAAACTTTGTCTATTTTGCAGGGATAGCAGGTGTAGGATTTCGACAAAGGATGACTAGGGCTATGCATGAACATCTTCAACTGAAAAACCTTGAAATATACATGGAAATTATTACAAAGTACAAAATGACGATTTTCTTTAAAACAAAGTTTTGAAGAAAGGCCTCGATCAATCATTGCGATGAAAACGTATTTTGAAACCTCCCTCCAGCCTGCTGGCATTATTAAAAATTTTGTAGATGAAACTCTAGACCTAATGAATGAAATGATGCTTTGCTGACGAAGAGACTAGTACACGACTGCAAATGACTTAAAATTGATTTAATGAGCTTCGATGAACATACCTGAGCCAGTAGGTACAAGGCATGAGGGAAACAAGTGAAGAGACCCTTCCATCAGATTATGGCGTGCCCCCTAACAGAATGCAGATGAATGAACGAAATAAGACACCTAAAAATGAAATGCAATAAAGAGTTTTTTGATCTCTGACGGAGGTATGAATATGCCGACTCTAACATTGCCTCCAATGGGGATGGTAGGTCTTAGGAGGTGCCAAGAACTGCAGATCTTTGGGAAAGCAGACAGTGCCTTCATCCATTGGTCAATGGAGTCAAAACCCAAGCTAAAATGCATGACTAAAAACCGATACAAACTAACTTAATAACAAGACTGAAAACTGACTCACAAATGACTCATGACTGACTTAACTAAAACAAGAACTTACAAAGCTTATTGAAGGGCAACAGTCCATCAAGATTTCAAATGACGATGACAACCACCTGCATACTAATGAAATGTGTACAATCATGTGTAATGAGCTTTCCAATTTAAACAATCAAGCAAATGCATTCCTGACTGATTCTCCCGGTCAGATTTCCTGGTCAATAATAAATACTGGTAACTGGGCATCCAAAAACATAATTGACCATGATCTCCTTGATCATTGACTAATGCAATAATCACCTTCACTGCTAATTGCAACAGATTTGCTAGTGGATCATGAAAAACATGACGATTTAGCTCCTGCTGAAGAAACAAGGTGTCTTTCTCTTTTGATTCTGATCTTCCTTCATAATGTACTTTAGCAAAAGCATGTTCCTGGTCCTCAAAAAATTCTGAACAAGTAGATGAGAAGATTTCCTCTTCAAAGAACATTTCAAAACATGAGACATATGAAGAAGAATCCAAAAGGCAGTCCTAAATGTTATGATCTTCTGTAGTCTGAATATATTTTTGATCATCTTCATATGATATAACAGCCATATTATCATGTTCCTCATTACATTCATCAATCATAAGAAAAGAAACTTCAGATAATTCTTGAAACCCAACATTATCATTTCTATCATCTACAATAAATTCATCCAAAGAAACCTTTTCACTTACTTGAACAAAGATCTCATCTTGTTTTTCATGAACCGGCTGGATTACCTCCTCATGGAGGCTTTGTTATAATGAAATAAGAACATTTGGATCCATAACTCTGTCTCCTTCATTCTAGACGATCTCAATAGCAGAGTTCTCCTTCATGGGATTTAGCACAAGGTATTCTTGGTCATCACAATTTGTCTCTTGATCTGATTTATCATCATCATTATCTGAGATTGGAAAATTAGTTTCCTTCGTATCATCCTTTATTTCAACCAGATCTAAAATAAAACTTCTTCTTTCATCATTTTTAGCCATATGGAAATATTCAACCTGTTGATCTTGATAAGTATCCTCTAAGATTTATGTGAGCTGCTGAAACGAATTTCCATACAATGCTTCCATGATCTCTCCGTCCATCAATTCATTGTCTCCATAAAAATTCTCATGATCTTCAATGAAACTACTAATGTGTTCACAACAATTTTGTACTAATATTAAGGATGGACAAGATTCTCTATACCTTTCAAAGAATATTGTATGAAAATATTTTAGACAATAAATAGAAGCAGGTGGCAAACTTTCATACCAAGATCGGGCTTCATCTTCTAGAGTAGCCATTGACATTTTCATCAAATAGTCTTCAGTAAAATCGATCTTTAATTTATGCACATGAATGTGAAATTTCACCAGATGAAGAGCAGCATCATTACCTTTCACATTTCTGATCTCGGCTCATGGGAGCGTATCTTCTTGCAACTCGTTCCATCTTGAAAACCTTAAAGCTACTGATCTTCTTGCAGTGGAGTCACCATGAAGGATTGATTTCTGGATTTTTCAATGAATGAAGTTGCCAGGTGAATAATTTCAGCCTTCTTATGTCTAATCTTTGTCCACCATCAACAATCAGATCTGAACTTGATACATGTACTGGGGCAATTAACAAGTTAGATGTCATGTTTACAAGCTAGACCGGAGATTGACTAAAGCAGCGTTTATCTACTATGCACTCGCAAAGCAAGAGCAGTTCGAAGGCTACCTGGCATGACATCAGGCTCCGTCTGTGGCTCATAAAACAAATGACATCAATAAGCAAACAATTTTCTTCCCCAGTATGGTCGCCACTATGTTAGACCCTAAATTTGCCTTAGGCTGAAGGAAGGCACAATTTAAGATAACCACCAACAACGCTCAGCATGGTAGCTAGCCCTACCAGAATAGGAGAGGGCTCTCTCTGAGTCACAATCAATAAAAATAAACAATAGCGTCTGAGATCACTCAAAATGAATATTTATTTTAGGCTAGTAAATAAATATGAAAGAGATAATTTAATGAATGACTGAATTTTCAAGGATGTATGGGACAAAGGACAGCATGAGCGGAGAAATTAACTCAAAGACACAAAGTATTTCATGGGGAAAAATAGGCGAAACGTTTAGCAATCAAATTGAAGTAATATGGAGTGGAAAGACTGTTGAGACGCTGAAAAGGGCATAATACATGAATCCTTTTCAAATAGAATAAGACACACAAAGTATGAATTCTTTACAAGGCAGAGCATATAAACCGTATTCTACCTTTCTTACTTAAAAACATTCAATTGGAAATGTTTATGAATGAACGGTAAAACAAAATGAAGTACATATGAAACAGAAAGAAGAGACATATGCTAAACTCATACCACGTGAATCTAATGAATCAGAGTTGTATCATTTCATTAATTTCCTTGCCAAACTGTATAGTGAAGCGCTGAGTTTTTCTTCCACACTTCTCCTAGAACTCCCAGACTTTACAAATGATTTACAATACAATAAATAAACTCAGAGGTGGGAAAACAGATCGATAAAAATAGGGAGTTGTTTCAACTGAAATTATGAAGATAGAAAAAGAGCCATTCATCTGTTCTAAAGACAGAACAATGGTCCACTTGAATTTCTCTGATGACCAATTAAAAGGCAAAAACTGTAGTGTGGATCTCATGAAATCGTGACTGAGGAAAAAATAGGCAATCTGTTCCTATCTCTTTGTTGTGGTAGATATTCCTCGTTTTAATTTTGGCTTTCGGTTTTTGACTTTTCACCTTTCCTTTTATCGTTTGAATAAAAACCAATTTTTTAATAAAAATAACTTTGAAGGAAGATTTCGTCTTTAATGAAGGGAAACATAGTTCCACCAATTCCAGTTGAAATTTCTCCTTTAGTACCAGGGAACACATATCCAATAAGATTCGCAATACTCTCCATCGTTAGAAGTTAATATTCTATCCCTGCCATTTTTAGCCCTTACACTTTCTATTTGAGGTAACATGACTTTAGATGGTCCTCGCAAATCCTCAAACAACAGACCAAATCTAATTATAAATTATGATCTCAAATTATTCCTTAGGATCCATTCTGCTCTTTTACAACCACACAGAGATAAGGATACCAAGGGAAGATTTCCACCTCCTAAGATGGACATTCCAATATCAGTGATATCTGCTCCACTAAGAGATAAAGTATTCAGTTTCTTAAGCTTTGAAATAGGTTGCATACCATCATCTGCTACACTTTTACAGCCTGTGAGGTCAAGCACCTCTAGATCTGCACAAAGAGTAATGTGTTCCACTGATTCACTAGTTAAAAGGTAGCACAAGATCAGTCTGACAGACACAAGGGAAAGAGAAGTAGCTAGAAGATCATGAAAAGCTAAATTAGACAAATGAAATGTGTTATAGAGTTCAAAAGTTTTTAAATTTTTGCAAGCATGTATGAGCGCACTAAAACCAGCATTTGTCACTCTATAGAATCCTCCAATATTGATGGACATTTTTACAGCCTTCAGCCATGAGAAACATGCCCATGTCATTTACTCGTCTAAAAAATGCTGGATAATTTACTCTAATACGGGAAAGGGAGAGGTGACATAAATAATTGCAAAAACCTAAAGATTGCACACCACTATTGGTTAGATCATGTCGTAGAAATGGTTCTCCTAGAGGTGCATCCCTCAGGTCTAAATTAACAGGGAGAATGAGATTTTGTGTGATAGAACTCAAAAGGTCATCTATGATATGATATACAACAAGTGTTAAAGACTGTATACTTTGGAAGGGAACTCCCATTGAGAAGGGAATCCCATTTTGTCCCGGGATAGCAGCTATCCTTTGAATACCCCAACCATGTAATGGTTGTCTCGTATCTTTTTTTGTTACTTGTTACAGATGCAAGTATTTTACTGTCATGGGCATGAAAGATACTGTCGCTTCAAAAATGCAAGAATCAAATTGTGCCCCTTCAAACTTGATGCACAAGGATTCCAGAGAGTGGCAACCATCGAAAAGTTTTTTGAGACTTGATTTGTAGTTTTGAAGGGCCCTATGCCTTCGGTAGTATGCCAACTAGACGGAAAAAAATCTCAAATTGGGGCAATGTTGCCCCAGTGCAACAAAAAGCCTGTGAGAGAAATTGGAATATTTATGTAGAACCAGCTCTTTGAGGTGCGAAAGAGCAAAAATGTATGTTGCTGAGTCATCCAGTCGACTGCAATTTATGGTAATATTCCTAACTGAATCATTATCGGAAAGCAGATAACTCAACACCTTCTTATCTGGAATAGCTTCCTACTTGAAACAAGGCAAATCCGTGTGTTGTTGAGCGATTTGAGCGAGTTTTGACCGTTCCCGGGCCTCTGGTTGTATGCGTCGCGTGGCATGCCCGGTGCGCCTCGCCTGGTGAGTCTGCCGCACACATTCCAATTTGAACTATGTAAAGTGGCTCTATGTGTTGCGCACGCTATGTGCGTCGCGCCAAACACCTAGTGCACTGCGTATGTGATCTTCAACAAAATTTTGGCCTTCAACACGGTTTAGCTTCCTCCTCATTTTTTCTTTGTTTCTTTGATAACTCTTGGTATGGGAATGATATATGAAGACACAAAAAATATCTTTATGACATGGCTTTGATTTTTATTTGGAATAACCCACCTACTAATGTTGCAGAACTTTTGGCACTTTCTCATTTTGAAATGAACTCTGTTTTAATTGTTTCCTCTGAGTTTTGACTTGAATGATGAACTTTGTCTATTTTGCAGGGATAGTAGGCGTAGGATTTCGGTAAAGGATGAGCAGGGCTGCGCCTGAACATATTCAACTGAAAAACCTTGAAATATACATGGCAATTATTACAAAGTACAAAATGACGATTTTCTTCAAAACAGAGTTTTGAAGAAAAGCCTCGATCAATCATTGTGATGATGAAATTTGCAATGAAAACTTATTTTGAAACCTCCCTCTAGCCTGCTAGCATTATTAAAAATTTTGTAGACAAAACTCTAGACCTAATGACTGAAATGACGCTTTGTTGACCAAGAGACTAGTACATGACTGCAAATGACTTAAAATTGATTTAATGAAATTCGATGAACAGACCTGAGCCAGTAGGTACAAGGCATGAGGGAAACGAGTGAAGAGACCCTTCCGTTAGATTATGGCATGCCCACTAACGAAATGCAGATGAATGAACAGAATGAGACACCTAAAAAGGAAATGCAATAAAGAGTTTTTGATCTCTGATGGAGGTATGAATATGCTGACTCTAACATTGGCTCCAATGGGGATGGTAGCTCCTGGGAGGTGCCAAGAACTGTAGATCTTTGGGAGAGCAGAGAGTGCCTTCATCCATTGGGCAATGGAGTCAAAACCCAAGCTAAAATGCATGACTAAAAACCGACACAATCTAACTTAATAACAAGACTGAAAACTGACTCACAAATGACTCATGACTGACTTAACTAAAACAAGAACTTACAAAGCTTATTGAAGGGCAGCAGTCCATCAAGATTTCAAATCATGATGACAACCACCTACATACTAATGAAATATGTACAATCATGTGTAATGAGCTTTCCAATGTAACCAATCAAGCAGATGCCTTCCTGACTAATTCTCCCGATCAGATCTCCTGGTCAACAATAAATATTCGTAACTGGGCATCCAAAAACATAATTGACCATGATCTCCTTCATCACTGACTACTGCAATAATCACCTTCACTGTTGACTGCAACAAATTTGCGAGTGGATCATGAAAAACATGAAGATTTACCTCTTGCTGAAGAAACAAGGTGTCTTTCTCTTTTGATTCTAATCTTCCTTCATAATGAACTTCAGTAAAAGCATGTTCCTTGTCCTCAAAAAATTCTGAACAAGTAGATGAGTAGATTTCCTCTTCAAAGAAAATTTCAAAACATGAGACATATGAAGAAGAATCTAAAAGACAGTCCTGAATGTTCTGTTCTTCTATAGTCTGAATATTTTTTTGATCATCTTCATATGATATAACAGCCAGATTATCATGTTCCTCATTACATTCATCAATCATAAGAAAAGAAACTTCAGATAATTCTTGAAATCCAACACTATCATTTCTATCATCTACCATAAATTCATCCAAAGAAACTTTTTCACTTACTTGAACAAAGATCTGATCTTGTTTTTCATGAACTGACTGGATTACCTCCTCAAGAAGGCTTTGTTCTAATGAAATGAGAACATTTGGATCCATAACTTTGTCTTCTTCATTCTATATGATCTCAACAACGAAGTTCTCCTTTATGGGATTTAGCACAAGGTATTCTTGGTCATCACAATCTGTCTCTCGATCTGATTTATCATCATCATTATCTGAGATTGGAACATCACTTTCCTGTGTATCATCCTTTATTTCAACCAGATTTGAAATAAAACTTCTTCTTTCATTTTCAGCCATATGGAAATCTTCAACCTGCTAATCTTGATAAGTATCCTCTAAGATATCTGTGAGTTGCTGAAACGAATTTTCATACAATGCTTCCATGATTTCTCTGTCCATCAATTCATTATCTCCATAAAAATTCTCAAGATCTTCAATGAAACAACTAACGTGTTCACAACAATTCTGCACTAATATTAAGGATGGACAAGATTCTCTATACCTTTCATAGAATATTGTATGAAAATATTTTAGACAATAAATAGAAGCTGGTGGCAAACTTTCATACCAAGATCGGGCTTCATCTTCTAGATTAGCCATAAACATTTTCTTCAAACAGTCTTCAGGAAAATCGATCTTTAATTTATGCACGTAAATGTGAAATTTCACCAGATGAAGAGCAGCCTCATTACCTTCCACATTTCTGAACATAGGAAAATTCTGAAGCCAATTCACCTTGGGCATTTTATTTGGAAAACTTGGGATGTGATCTCAGCTCATGGGAGTGTGTCTTCTTGCAACCCGTTCCATCTTGAAAACCTTAAAGCTACTCATCTTCCTGCAGTGGAGTCACCATGAAGGATTGATTTCTGGATTTTTCAGTGAATGAAGTTGCCAGGTGAATAATTTCAGCCTTCTTATGTCTAATCATTGTCCATCATCAACAATCAGATCTGAACTTGATACATGTACTAGGGAAATTAACAAGTTAGATGTCACGTTTACAAGCTAGACCGGAGATTGACTGAAGCGACATTTATCTACTATGCACTTGAAAAGAAAGATCAGTTCAAAGTCTACCTGGCGTGACTTCAGGCTCCATCTGTAGCTCATAAAACAAATGACATCAATAAGTAAACCATTTTCTTCCCCAGTATGGTCACCACTATGTTAGACCCTAAATTTTCCTTAGGCTGAAGGAATGCACAATTCAGGATAAACACCAACCACACTCAGTCTGGTAGCTAGTCCTACCAGAATAGGACAAGGCTCTCTCCGGGTCACACTCAGTAAAAATAAACAATAGGGTATGAGATGACTCAAAATGAATATTGGTTTTAGGCTATTAAATAATTATGAAAGAGATAATTTAATGAATGACTGAATTCTCAGGGATGTATGGGACAAAGGACAACATGAGTGGAGAAATTAACTCAAAGACACAAAGTATTTCATGGGGCAAGATAGGCAGGAAGTTTAGCAATCAAATTGAAATAATATGGAGTGGAAAGACTATTGAGAAGCTGAAAAGGGCATAATACATTAATCCTTTTCAAACAGAAGAAGGCACACAAAGTATGAATGCTTTACAAGGCAGAGGATATAAACTGTATTCTACCTTTCTTACTTAAAAACATTCAACTGGAAATGTTTATGAATGAACGGTAAAACATAATGAAGTACATATGAAATGGAAAGAAGAGACATATGCTAAACTCATACCACGTGAATCCCATGAATCAGAGCTGCATCATTTCATTAATTTCCTTGCCAAATTGTATAGTGAAGCGCTGAGTTTTTCTTCCACACTTCTCCTAGAACTCCCAGACTTTACAAATGATTTATAATACAATAAATAAACTTAGAGGTGGGAAAACAGATCGATGAAAAAAGGGAGTTGTTTCAACTGAAATTATGAAGATAGAAAAAGAGCCATTCATCTGTTCTAAAGACAAAACAACGTTCCACTTGAATTTCTCTAATGACCAATTAAAAGGCAAAAACTGTAGTGTGGATCCCATGAAATTGTGACTGAGGAAAAAATAGGCAATCTGTTCCTATCTCTCTGTTGTGGTAGATATTCGTCGTTTTAATTTTGGCTTTTGGTCTTTGACTTTTCACCTTTCCTTTTGTCATTTGAATAAAAACCAACTTTTTATTAAAAATAGCTTTGAAGGAAGATTTCGTCTTTAATGAAGGGAAACAGAGTTCCGCCAATTCTAGTTGCAATTTCTCCTTTAATACCAGGGAACACATCCAATAGGATTCACAATACTCTCCATTATTATAAGTTAATATTCTATCCCTGCCATTTTTAGCCCTTAGACTTTCTAGCTGAGGTAACATGACCTTAGATGGTCCTCGCAAATCCTCAAACAATAGACCAAATCTAATTATAAATGATGATCTCAAATTATTCCTCAGGATCCATTCTGCTCTTTTACAACCACACAAAGATAAGGATACCAAGGGAACATTTCCACCTCCTAAGAAGGACATTCCAGTATCAGTGATATCTGCTCCACTAAGAGATAAAGTATTCAGTTTCTTAAGCTTTGAAACAGCTCGCATACCATCATCTCCTACACTTTTACAACCTGTGAGGTCAAGCACCTCTAGATCTGCATAGAGAGTAATGTGTTCCACTGATTCACTAGTTAAAACACATCACGAGATCAGTCTGACAGACACAAGGGAAAGAGAAGTAGCTAGAAGATCATGAAAAGCAAAATTAGACAAATGAAATGAGTTATAGAGTTCAAAAGTTTTCAAATTTTTGCAAGCATGTATGAGCGCACTAAAACCAACATCTGTTACTCTATAGAATTCTCCAAGCTTGATGGACGTTTTTACAACCTTCAGCCATGAGAAACATGCCCATGTCATTTATTCGTCTAAAAAATGCTGGATAATTTACTTTGCTACGGGAAAGGGAGAGGTGACATAAATAATTGCAAGAACCTAAAGATTGCACACCACTACTGGTCAGATCATGTCGTAGAAATGGTTCTCTGAGAGGTGCATCCCTCAGATCTAAATTAACCAGGAGAATGAGGTTTTGTGTGATAGAACTCAGAAGGTCATCTGTGATATGATCTACAACAAGTTCTAAACATTGTATACTTTGGAAGGAAACTCCCATTAAGAAGGGAATCCCATTTTGTCTCGGGACAACAGCTATCCTTTGAATACCCCAACCGTGTAATGATTGTCTCGTATCTTTTTCTGTTACTTGTTGCAGATGCAAGTATTTTACTGTCATCGGCATGAAAGATATTGTCGCTTCAAAAATGCAAGAATCAAATTGTGCCCCTTCAAACTTGATGCACAAGGATTCCAGAAAGTGGCAACCATCGAAAAGATTTTTGAGACTTGATTTGTAGTTTTGATGGGCCCGATGCCTTCGGTAGTATGCCAACTCGACGGACAAAAATCTCAAATTGGGGAAATGTTGCCCCAGTGCAACAGAAAGCCTGTGAGAGAAATTGGAACATTTTTGTAGAATAAGCTCTTTGAGGTGAGAAAGAGCAAAAATGTATGTTGATGAGTCATCTGGTCGGCTACAATTTATGGTAAGATTCCTAACTGAATCATTATTGGAAAGCAGATAACTCAAGACCTTCTTATCTGGAATAGCTTCCTACTTGAAATGAGGCAAATCCGTGTGTTGTTGAGCGATTTGAGCGAGTTTTTACCATTCTCGGGCCTCTGGTTGTATGCGTCGTGCGGCATGCCCAGTGCGCCGTGCCTGGTGAGTGCACCACGCACATTCAAATTTGAACTGTGTAAAGTGGCTCTATGTGCTGCACACGCTATGTGCGTCGCGCCCAACACCCTGTGCGTCGCGTATGTGATCTTGACCAAAATTTCAGCCTTCAACACAGTTTTTCTTCCTCCTCGTTTTTTCTTTGTTTCTTTGATAACTCTTGGTATGGGAATGATATATGAAGACACAAAAAATATCTTTATGACATGGGCTTTGATGTTGATTTGGAATAACCCACCTGCTAATGCTGCAGAACTTTTGGCACTTTCTCATTTTGAAATGAACTCTCTTTCACTTGTTTCCTCTGAGTTTTGACTTGAATGATGAAACTTTCTCTATTTTGCAGGGATAACAGGTGTAGGATTTCGGCAAAGGATGACTAGGGCTACGCCTGAACATCTTCAACTGAAAAACCTTGAAATATACATGGCAATTATTACAAAGTACAAAATGATGATTTTCTTCAAAACAGAGTTTTGAAGAAAAGTCTCGATCAATGATTGCGATGATGAAACTTGCGATGAAAACTTATTTTGAAAATTCCCTTCGGCCTGCTGGCATTATTAAACATTTTGTAGACGATACTATAGACCTAATGACTGAAATGATGCTTTGTTGACCAAGAGACTAGTACACGATTGCAAATGAATTAAAATTGATTTAATGAACTTTGATGAACAGACCTGAGCCAGTAGGTACAAGGCATGAGGGAAACGAGTGAAGAGACCCTTCCGTGAAATTATGGCATGCCCCCTAACGGAATGGAGATGAATGAATGGAATGAGACACCTAAAAATGAAATGCAATAAAAAGTTTTTGATCTCTGACGAAGGTTTGAATATGCCGACTCTAACAAGTTCATGGTGTTGAAACTGTTTAGTGTCAAGTGGAACACTTGATTTGGTATTGGAAGAAATTGTTTGTTTAAGAACTATCTCGAAAATCCCAAATTAAAATTTATTGGATAGATCTATTAGATTTTATTTATTTCAAGATCTATTATAACTCTATTGTAGATTTATTTGTATAGATATGTGAAAAAGTATCTACAATCGATCATTTTGATCAATATTCGAAGGAAAATATTGACGCATCAGAAACGCCATTACTCTTGAATAGCTTTTTGTTAAATTTAATGATTCTCTCTGGCCTCTGGCAAGTCATCAATTGCCTTTTGCACATATGTCTATTTTTCCTACCTTATTTGCATTACGAGAATGATTTTTTCACTTTACATTGAAGGAAATTTTTCCAAAAAGGTGATTGAAATTGTACAATCCTTATATTGGACGCAAAATCCCTATGAGACAAAGGGTGGTATGGTTCATAAATATAATATTGGGAAAAAAAGGTAAAGGCAATAACAATAATTGAACATCTTTAATTCATAATTGATATTTTAGACATGTTAAAAGGAACAAAGGCCATCAAAGTCTACGAGTAGAATCATTAATATAAAAGATAAGATTAGTTCTCTAGATGCTTCTTTATCATAAAAATATTTTAGGATGTAAATCAATCTTAAAGTCATGAATCAAAACTACTAATGCATATATAAAGTAAAATGGAATGGTTAAACACAAAATAAATATACGTGTGGGTAAAAATATTATTTTATGGAAGGATATTAGCAACTAATTGTGTATAAGATCATCTCCAAATTTCTTAATAGTAATACACCGGATATGAGTCCATAAGGAGGAAATAACTCCTATGGTTGATGTTTCTTTATCAAAAACCAAAAAGGACCATTTACTTTCCAACCCGCCCATAGTAAGGATCATTGACTTATTTGCCCTTAATTACAGCCTTGGGTGTCACTCGGGCTAAGAATGGGTTAAATTTCATAGCTTGCAGGAAAAAATTCAAATGTATGTATAAGGGTGTCCCATTAATAATAATGTATATTACTCTAACTCTTGATGTGATGTTGTGGATTCATCATTGTGTACGTTTAGGCATTTTATATTATGTGTCCTTTTTCTATAATAAGAAATAGAAAAGGGGAGAGGGGTCACCTTTTGAGATTCCCTTGAACATGAAAAGGTTTCCATTTATAAGTACGGCGACGAATGCTTTGAAAAATGGTTTTTAGACCTAGTAAATCCATTTTCTAGCAAAGTCGAAGGATTTTAACATGCGAAACAAGTATTTTAAACTTAAACAATTTAAAGCCCCTGAAACATTCAATTTAATAAATATTCTAAGTTTCTTGGTTAATTTTAAAGAATGTATCATTTCATGTGGTAAAAGAATGGTATCCAAGATTTGTTTTACCTCTACATATCTTGTTCTCTCTTCATAGATTATGACCGGGGAATGGGTTTTATCTTATTAGTTACCACTTTTAAAATAATATTATATATAGTATAATGGGTTGGTAGAGGGTTGGATTTTATGCATTCTTGTGGTTTGAAACAAGGGTTATAAATTTTTTATTTACAATTTAATAAATTAATGCAATTTTTTTAGTGTTTCACTAGTTCCTGAATATATTTTCTCAATATTGATTAACATCTCTACAAAATTTCTACCATAAATCTATTTTGGAGTCTTACTTCTTTCCATTTTCATTGTTTCTTGCTCAACTTCTCAAAGATGATTTCACAAAGTAAAAAAGCATTATGTTCTAGAGTGACTATGCAGGTTATATGTCTAGTAATATGTTAGATGTCTTCTTATCTATCTATGTAGCAGAGGTTTTATTAGAAGATGTTGAAAATAAATTCTTAACTCATCCTCTATGTCTCGATGATTTTCTACCCTCATTCCCTCATAATATTTTATGCCAACTATTATGTTGTGTTTTTGATGTTGAATTCTAGATTTGTGGAATAACTTTGAGCTTTTGTCACCTTTCCTAATCCATTGAACTTCGAGTTTTTCCTTAGAAATGATTTTCTCCTATATTTTTAGTTCTTCAGAGAGTGGAGTAATTTGTGTTTCCTTCCTTCCTAATTCCTCTATTTTACTTTGTGTCATAATATGTTGTTGAACTTCTTCCATTTCATTGATGAGTTTCTTTTGAGATTACTATATTTCTCCTGATTCGGTTTTTGTACCATTCTCTTAGAAAATGCTTGATATATTTTAACTTTTGGTGGAATTTTTGCATGATGGTATTGATTTTTCTTGGTCCTTCTTCCCACCATTTTTGAATGTTTCTCATGGGTCATTGAGGTCTCATCCAAAATGCTTCAAATCATAATGGTGTTATAAGAGGACTTCCTTTCCAGTTTAAGTTTAATGTCACTAGCAAGTTGTCCACACCATAAATGGTGATAATGGTACCTTGTGATAGTTTTCCTACAACAATTAATGATTTGAAGACAAATTATCTATCAAACCTAAATATTACAAATGTGTGTCGTCCTCACCAACTATTCCATGTGAAAATTCCATTAATTGTTTCTATGTCCACAAATGAGAGGTTGTGTGTTAAATTCTTAAAAGTCACTGCTTCTTCCTCCAGTATTATTATACATCCTTTTCTCTCCCTAGGAGAGGTTATCAAATTGAAGTAGCCTCCCACCAGTGGATGTTCATTTCCTACCATGTATCTAACTTTTGGATACTATTGAGGAAGTCGATTTTATCTCTCAAAGAGTAAGGTCCATACACATTGGTGATGAAACCCATTTTTTTTATTCAAATCTTTAATTTTTTGTTGTGATTGTTTTGCATGTTGCTAAAATCTCTAACAGTAAGTGTTGATTCATCCAAGAAAAATGTTATTCCTCCTAAAGCCCCTTTCACATACAATTTCTCCATAGAAATTGAGAAATTTTACAAACTTGATATTCAAAGCACTTGATTTCCTATAATATAGCTATATTAAGATTCTCCACTTTGATTTTTTTCTTTTAATTCTATTTTTTTTTGTTTAAAGCTACAATATTCCATGTTATGATATTCATTTATCAGATTAATAAATGTGTTGCTAGAATTCTATCATCAACCTTATCTTACCAAAATTTATTAGCTTTTCCCCTATTTCTTGAATTAAGTGTATGTTGGATTTGTTTCCTTGTTTACTAAATTCCTTATCACTATTGTATGAAACCCTAAAATAGAAGGGTTAGGGACATTCTTACCTTTTGACGTTTTGTGTGAATTTTCTAAGATTTTCCATAGGATTTTGGTATGAGTTCGACCACATAGTTTGTAACTGTTGTTGCGTATTGATTTCCCGGTGCTGTGATCATTTCCTAAATTGCTATTTTTTTCCGATTCCATCTTGTCGATATATCCTACCTTATTGTTTTCCTATTATTCCAAAGCCATGTCCACATTTGTTTTTCAGATTTGGATTTCCAAGATTTTTATTATTTCCTTTTGTTGTATGTCTCTTTTTTAAGGCTTCCTAGGTATTTTCCTCTTCATCTATATATTACTTCTCTTTCCTCTATATTCCTTAATATATCATATCTATTAGCCCCCTTTCTACTTGATTTTGCATATTTCCACATGCTTTTTTACTCGGTCTTTTACTACTTATGGACTTCATGAATCCATCTTTTCCATTTATAAATCCAGCTTTTCCTTTCTAGTTTTTATTTATGTTTTCCGAGATTCTATTTAAAGGAAATTGAATAAGTGGCCATGTCCATGTCCATGGATTTTTTCGCAACAAAATAGTATGTTTGTAATTTGTGGGATGCTCCTATATAATTTAATCTTGATAACTAAGGCATGAATGTCTAGTAGACGTGGGGATATATCCATATATAGTGTATCAATCTTCTTTCTTTTCTTTTTTTTTGCTTCTAAACACATCATAAAGGATCTTATTTCTTAGAAATTATTTCTAGTATATATAGGTCCAAACTTTTCTTATAAAGTGAATACAACTAGATCCATACTTGTGCAATAGTAAAATCCTCTTTGCCTTGGCTGAAGTACTCTTTCCAGGTGCACAAACATAATTCTGCTAAATTGAAAAAATAATTACCAACTTGGAAGATCTTACTTTTTCTTCAATGTTGTAGAATAAGGTAGTAAAGAAGCATTTAGAGATTGATTTGGCTCCACATTCCCTATGTGTTGTGGCTTCCTCTTCATCCACCATATTCTCTTTATCCACCATATTAGAGCTAGTTTTGTTGACCATATCCCAAGAAACATTCCTATTAGTGCATGGTCTTGCTTATACTATATTTTTTCCCCTATTTTGGTAGAGGTTATCTCAAAATTTGGGATGTATTTTTCCAAAGTCATACAAGATTGTCATTGGAATATCCTCCACTCTTATATTAATATATCTATTCCATGAGTTCTCTTCCAATTGATATTAATTTTCTTTCTCGGTCAATTTCTCCTAATTAGTGTTACTAGATTTCCATTGTATACTTGTAGCACCTTATCCTACAACTTAGTTATAGTAGAGGGGGTAGATACTCCACCATTAGGCATCTCCATTTAGAATCAAACTTAGAGGATTCCAAACCATGGATTTTCTCTAAACCTTACCTTTCCTACTTTATCAAGCATATTTGTACCATGTTGAGGACTTACTCTAGTATGAATTTGTTGGCTCCATTACAATTTCATATATGAGACATGTGTATTTATTTTTTGTGATTGATATGGATTCACAATTTTTATTTAAATCAACATAGATTCATCCTAACTCAAGATTTATAAAGTGACCAGAAGAATCAAATTTCACAAGATGAGAATGTCTTTTTTAACACAAAACTTGAAGAAACATCTGCACCTTGTGAATTTGATTCCTCGATCAACTCAATAGATTCAAAGGTAAGTAGACTCTATGTTATTTATTAATAATATAATTTATATCTATATAAATTTCGTATTTTATATATAAAAATATTTTTATTTTTAATTTAATTAAAGCATTTATAAACATATCTTAAGTTCTTTACAATTTTTCTCTCACGTATTTTATTAATTTTTAATTTAATTCCCCTCACCCTCTACAAAATATGTTAGGTAACTATGTTAGGTAACTATCTATATTGAATATCTCTTTTTGATTCTTAATATTTTTTTAAATATCACTTATCTACCCTATACTAAACATCCTACTAGTATACTTATGCGACCAACATAAATTTTCAAAAATTTGGGTTGCAGATGTCAAACTTAAGGGTTAACATCTTAAGGATTTTAGCTCCCAGTAAGGTTTTGATGGTGCTTAATCCATTACCATCATCAAAAAAATAATTCAAACATTCCTATAATCATATTTTTTTAGAAAAATATATGAATAAAATCACCTCATTAGGGCAAAAGGTAACTTTCTAGCCAATTTGTGAAGTCCCGGGACAAAGCTATAAAAAATAAAGAAATTACATATTTTCACATACAACAAAAAAGACAGCTATTTAATATATTTTTTTGTCATGAAACACTCTACACATCATAGGCGGACATGTTGTAGCTATTTGTTACATCAAAAGATATTAATAATAAAACATAATGTCAACTCAATTTAAGAAGTAATAATAACTATAAAAAAATAATAAAATTAATAAATTAGTTCTATCAAATTTTCAATGTGTAATTTTTTTTTTATTAATATTTATAGGAAACCAATCATATTAAAATAATAATAATCATAATCATAAAAATATAATTAATAAACATATTAAAAATATTAATAAATGTATTGAATAAACAATAAAAACTTGAATACTTAAAATAAACTCTTTGCCTAGGCTATACATATATATATGCAATGTGGAATAATCTTTTTTTTTTCTTTTTTCATTTTAATCTTTTAATTGTTCTAAAATTTTGTTTTCTAATACTTTTTATGATTTTTTAAATTCTTTTAGTTGAAAGCATATTTTTTTCAAAAACTATTTAATTGGTTTTTACTTTTAATTCTTAATTTCTACTATTAATATTAAAAAAAATATCGTGTAATTTATTTCTTGAAAAAATAATGTTCATGTTCCATGTGACTTTCTTTCTTTTCATTATTGATGATCCTATAGAATATAGTTAAAACATTGTTATAATTTTAATTCTTAATTTCTACTATTAATATTAAAAAAAATATCGTGTAATTTATTTCTTGAAAAAATAATGTTCATGTTCCATGTGGCTTTCTTTCTTTTCATTATTGATGATCCTATAGAATATAGTTAAAACATTGTTATAATTTTAATTGTTAGATTAGGATTTTTTGAAATGAGTTATAATTTTAATTTTAAAAAATAAATTTCTCTGGTACAACTACTTTATAATTTAGCTGTTATATTTTATTATTTTTCAAAGTTATGATATTTTGTTTCTTAAAGTTATTGAAAATTGTTGGAATTTTAACTCTTAAAATAAAAGGATGATGTTGTAAAAGGTCAAGTCGTCTTAAATTAGAATTTTAAATGAGTTATAATTTTAACCTAAAAAAGTAAATTTCTTATTGTTTTTCAGAGTTATGATATTTTTTTTTAAGTCATTGTTGAAAATTGTTGGAATTTTAACCCTTAAATAAATGGCATGTTGCATCACCAATTTTGCATTTCACAATGTTATTTTTATTATGTTTCTAATGTGATTGTTGAAACTTATTGGAAATTTAACACCTAAATGAAAAAAAGGTGATGTTAAATCACCACTTTTCCATTTTGGGATATGTTTTTCATGTTTTAGATACAAAAATGTGCTTTTAGTACTAAAGTTGTAGTTTTGAGGTCACAATTCTCCTTATGTTGATACCTTCTTTATTTTATCACTTGTCATTTCAGATGATTTACCTAAAATTGTGCATGTGGAGTCTTTGAATCTCACATCATAATGATGTTGACTCAATTATCTAATACTTAATAGATTGCCTTTAAGATTTGGCACATAAATCACATCAAGAATATCATTTTTGTTATTTTTCTTTGTTAAGATAGACACAACATGTTTTCCTATGATGTTGACCTATAATCATCTCCTAAACTAATTTCAAATTAAACCGAGCTATCAATACTCCAAATATATGTCATGTGACTGTTGCAACTACTACCTAACAACCAAAAATCATTGCTTTGTTAATTTTCAATAATTTGCATGACATGAACATTGACTTAGATGTCCCTTCAACAATGCTAGAAACATTAGCTCTAACTTGTGGTAGTGTTCATACCTTTTGTAGTGGTAACTTGTACCTTGGACTTGTTTGTCCATCTTTTACCTCTCCCTCTTTGATTTTAATAGTGTTTAGGATGATTTCATTGCACTACTATTTTTGTGTCTATCTTCCTTTTATTTGATGATCCCCTTTGCCTCTTCAATATGAATGCCTCTACTAATGGATGCCTACATCATGAAGGCATGTTCTAGGGATTCATTTTTTATATTGATTCTTGATTCATGAACAAAAATCATCCTATCAATTTTTCTAATGAAAATTTGGATAGATATTTCAAGTACTCCATGGCGTGACAATTATCTCAAACTTAGAGAGGCTTCTCATAATTTTTTTCTAAAAGTTTCTAATGTTCAATAAGTTTGGACATGAAGTGATCAATATTATGTGCCTCTTCATTTTCAATGTTTCTAACTCTCTCTTAATTTTTTAAATCTTCAGTCTTTGTCATTACCTTGATATGCTACATTCAATAGTTCAAGTTTACTTAAGTGGATGCTTTCATTATCTCCAAAACAATTGCTTAATATATTGAACTCTAGGTGTAAAACTTGGCAACTTTATCATTTTTTCTCCTCTCTACTAATTGACTTTCTCTCAATTACATATGGTGTGTAGAGTTGCTTGATATGGATTTACTAAGTCATTCTCCATTGCATTGGAACATCCATATACCTACAAGAAGCTTTTCATTCTTATCAACCAAAACACATGGTTCTTGCCGATAAAAACTAGCTTTAATATTCTTACAATCATATGTTTTCATTTAAAACAACACCATAGTTTCTTTCTCATCTAATTCCCCATCCTCTCAAAACATAGATACACAAATTGATCCTTGTCAAAAGTTATTTAATATATATTTTTAATACTTTAAATCACTTCCAATTTTTCCACCATTCAATAGATTAACACATTTTTTTAAACAATTAAGTTATTAAATAATAGTTAAGACAGTCATCACCCACGGTTATTTCATCATTATTATTGAAAAAAAACATGCAAAACTTAAAATTACTTACTAATAACTCTGATGAGAACCAACTTTCATTAGTAGTTCTTACGAGAACCAACTTTCATTCCTATGAGTCTTTGGCTTTTCGCATCTCTCAGTGGCTTCAAAGAAGACATGCTCTTAAACAAACGAAAACGTTTAGAGAATGCTCGGCCCAAAACGAGCAACATATATATGCCTACCTATCTTTAAATATTATTTATTATATAGTTTAGTGCTTTAAATCACCTAAAAAAATCACAAAGTGTAAATTATGCGTAAATTATGCTACTTTCACAAGTTACTACAACGATGTCCAATTTGCAGTGGACAAGACTTAAAATGTCGTGCTCCGATCCATGACAAGACCTGGGATTTGCGGACGCAGAAGAAAATCATGTGGGCTCAAAGATGAACGTTTTCCGTGACGGTGGCTCAGGAAAGTATGAATTCTGCTTAAGACCTGGTAGACAACTGTGCAAAACTCGGCGACTCGGTTTTTCTCAGTGAATGGGCTCGATTTCTGAACGGCGGCTGAATAAATGTACATATCAATGGTCACTTTACTGTTCCCTCGACTTCAAGTTTTGACATTCAAACCCTCTTTCATCTCTATTCTCTATTTTCGGGATGTTCTGGCCACTGCTCCTTTGATTTCAGGTTTCCATATTAGAACCGTCGTTTATCTCTTTTTTCGAGACCTACTCTCCAAAAAGCACAAGTTTATTCTCATTATTAAAAATTTACAAAAAGATAGAAGAATGAAAAAAAACAAAAAAAAAAATTTACTAGGGGTATTGAGATCAAATTTGATAGTGCAAAATTATGTTTATTGATCAATTATGATATGAAGTATTGTTTCAAAATAGAGAAATTATTTTGGACACACAATGAGTTGGTTAAAAAAATATCTCAACCACACACTAAACTAGGGAATATAGATATAACCACTCCTATAAAATATGAATATATTCCTTTACATGGAAAGTCACAAATGAGACAAGTAGGAATTACATTTTCCAACCCTCCCCCTTAATGAGTACTTGTCTGGATATCAATTTGCAAAATCTACATCTCCTTGAGTCTCATAATTATGCCTTGTACTTTGTTCATGCCATTATCGATGTCCATATAAACGAACAACCATCTATCGAAATGCATGGGTTCCCAACTGCTGCAATGGCTAGTCTACTAAGAAGTCCTTCACATACATGGTTCATCCAACCTCTCTATGTACGTTCCCAATTGCTGCAATAGCTAGTCTACTAAGAAGTCCTTCACATACATGGTTCATCCAACCTCTCTATGAACTCCCTCTAAATATAAAATTTCACCTCATCGAGTCTAAAACCAATATGGATCATCCAAGTGACTCTTTCACATACATGGTTCATCCAACCTCTCGATGAACTCCCTCTAAATATAAAATTTCACCTCATCAAGTCTAAAACCAATACGGATCATCCAAGTGTATCCATCCCGCATGACACATACGGATCATCCAAGTGTATCCATCCCGCATGACACACTCTTTGAGGGTGTTAAAACCCTCTAATAGAAGGAACACATAACAAAGGGTATGCATGCCTCTTTTGCTCTTACAACATGTACATAAAACATTTCAAGAACAACAACTAACCATTACAAAAAAATATATGGCATGTAGATTTGCTCTAATTACAATATGTGACTCATAATACACCATCATCAATAGTCTATTCGAAAAACTCATGCAAACTTTAATTAATTTTCCATCATCTTTTAATTGTTATTGTTTCTCCTTTACCTCATCTTTTTTAAATTATCTACATTTTTATCTTTATTAATTAAATATTGGTACTCTATAGTTAACTTGTCATTTGTATAGACTCGCGAATTCTAACCAATAAACTTAACTAAATTTAGTTAACCATCCGTGACTCGAAGACATAAAAATAAATAAACTTTCAGCTTGAAAAAATATTTACTTTCTCTATCTCTGCCCATAGATGTTTAGACCACTATTTGAAAAATCAATTAGTGAAACTCCACGTTCACTGCAGCGTAGTAAGCTCTCGACCTTCGGCCGATCCAGGTCGCAAAAACCCAACCGCAAGCTTGGTTCGAAAACATTGATCTCAACTTTTAAAAATTCATGCACGCAAATGAATCAACATCGTGGTTGGCTCCTTAGGCAGATTCCATTGTTTTTTTGTCCAAAATCGCAGTCGCAAAAGACTCTTCACCGAGTACACACCCTGGTGGATGAGATGCATAATCTCCACTAATCACAAGCTACAATCACAGCTCTTCCTCCAATCAAGGCGACTAAATTAAATTTGAAAATTGAATTTGTAGCCCACGCCAGTGAGCAGATCCTCCTAACTCCTCGGTGATGGCTCAATCACAGTGCAGAAAGACGCTTCTCAGGCCGAAACATCCACGCGCTCAGCTATTTTCTTATCTCAAGTGGAAAACTCATCTGGAAAAAACATATTCCACAAGTGATGGTAGTGTATAACTTTTTAGATCTTCCAAAACTGCAACATCATTAACTCCTCCTCGGTAGCCTCTCTGTCCTGTGACCCCGGAATTCACCATAAAAAAATTTCCTTTGAAATTCGAGGCTTAATTTTGAGAACGTACCAGTTAAGTGATTGAGACAATCCGATGGATTGCGATTTTTCATTGAGAAAGCCATGGCAGGTCACCGAAGCAACCTAAAACGAGTTTTGTTTAAAAAACACAGGGCCGAAAAAAACTAATAACTTGTGATGCTGATTCCCTCATGCACAAGATCATTTCTACAAAATGGATAGACAGATCCGCCTTTGCAGCCGAAAACACAATATTCCTCTTTGCTTAAAATGGAAAATCGTCCTCAGCATTTGACCTCTCTCACGATCTCGTCGAGGATCCGCACCTATGCAAGATTGGCTCCAACGAATTTTCATGAATCATCGAATGTGTCCATGGAGTAGGGCAGGTCGATCCGATCGGATACAGATCCTTAAGAAAACGTTGCTCACAGCAAAACCGAGATCGACATGGATGTTGTGAAGCCAAGGGTCTCTATTGTTTTCTTTTTCTGCTTGCGGGTGAGGAGTGGACTGTATAGCAGAGCACCGCTAGTGAGAAAGACAACATCTCTCCACAGCTCCGCTTTCATTCCACAGTTCCACCTCCACAGTTCCAACAGCAGCGCAAAGTTCAATTTAGCAGAGTGATATAGGTCGGCAAACCCAGCAGCAAAAATAATAACTCCTCATCAATGGTGGCATTCTCGCTGAAGGAGAGAAAGACAGATCTCTCTGCTCAGAGTTCCACAGCTCCACTGACAGTGAATAACAACCGGGCAATGACGAATTGAATGCACCACTTGACACGTGACATCTGTCACAAAACCAAGCATCTCAGCTCTCATTAACGAGCATCAATGGCCACTCTCAGATCTGCAGTCACATAGCAGTAACAGAGATCTGCAGTCACATAGCAGTAACAGAGGATGGACAACAATACATCAAACTAGGGACATATATATGTCCCACACCTATAAAATAGGGACATACTATTTTATATAGAAAGATTCTTATAAAATAGTAAGGATATATTTTTTTACGGGGAAAGTCACAATAAGACAAATAGGAATTACATTTTCCAACACATTATTGGCCATTTCATTATTATTTAAATTGTGTTGATTTATCTAACTTGAAAATTTCATTATTATTTAAATTGTGTTGATTTATCTAACTTGAAAATCCATCATATATGTATGAATTTATAAAATTAGAAAGATTAAAATTGTGAAAAATTGTATTATATCACTCTCAAGGTTTGTTATTGAAAATTCTCGAGACTTTACATGTTTTGTGAATGAACGAGTTAGTAAATTAGTAAAAACTTATTGCTACTTCCATGTGTGGAATTTCTTAATGTGAGGGCATAAGCATATTTTTCAAATAGAATATATTGCAATTTGGATTTTATAATTGGACAGAGAAAAGCAGATCTACTCATGACCTCCATGTGTCCCCTGGAATGGTGAAGGCCATTTCCGAATTTTTTCTAGTAACAATAAATCAATATATTGATCCAATAAATTTATTTTGATTAGAGTCATCCTCAATGTCTTTTATCTTTATATTTCAAATTTTTTTCTTTAGATTGGAAAAAGTAATTACTCCCATAACCATATTTACCAATATAATTGATATACCTTAATAAAATTATTAATAATTATTCACCTAAATTATTAAAGTATAACTATTTTTTTATATTAATAACAATTAAATAATAATATTTATATATATTTTAGTCATTATATAATATATTAATATTATATTTTAATAACAATATTAAATTATTTTATGATATTATATTAAACATATTAGCAATTATTATTTCAAATTATACTATAATTAATGTATAAAATAATAAAAACAATTAGTTATTATTAATAACATTTATTTATTCCTCACCATTAAGTTATTATATTTATGTCAATAATTAATATATAAATTAATATAATTATCAATAAATATATATGTGCCAATAATATTGATGCTATCCAAGTATATATAAATTATAATATTAAATCCTTTCTATATATATAAAAAGTGTGACTAATATTATAAATATTTTAGATTTATATTATAAACTCAAGGGACTCATAATATTGTAAATTCAAAGTATTAATATTCTAAGTCCAAGGGATAATAAAGCCCAAGGAATAATATTAAACCCTAAAAATTATAATATAAACTCTAAACAAAATATTATAAACTAAAATAAACCTTAAACCATAAATCTAATTCTATAAACAAAAATATTAAACTCTAATTTATTCATGGTCACCATTCTATTATAACGACCCATTGTAGCAATCAACAACCCCAATTTTACTTAATTTCTAATAAATAACAGGGACTTCTTTTACTTAAATTAATAGTTAAAACAATTTTCTATTATTTAATAAATGGACGATGGGGAAATACATTAATAAGCGCTTGAAATTATTTTCATAAAAACTTAAAAGTTTTTCCCTTATCGGAATGAATCATGGGAACTCCCTTATGGAGGTCAATTTTAAAAGCGTTACGAAATACTAATGTTCCGATGGACCCTTTGTTATCGTTTCATTTTTTATTGGGGTCTCTTTATTTCGTAAGATTTATTAATATAGAGTTACGAAAACTTTAACTCTGAAATCCTGCCCCAATGGCTTTTTTTAGTATTTAATTTGTATTTTGCATATTCAGGATTTTTCGATATTAGAAGTCATATATAATGGTTCCTCTGAAATATTTTTTCCAATGCTTCTTTTGAAGGCCTTTATATATCAAAACATTTATGTCGGAATGCTTTGAGAAAATGATCTCAAATGGCACCTATGAAACTAGAACGACATGTATCCTTTTTTATAAAATGTATTATATTTTCGGTAGGTTCTATTTTAAAACTATACATTTTGGTATATATTTTGGAAATGCTATGTTTAAAATATTTCTGAAGAAAAGTATTTTCAAAACTCCTTATTAGTCCCTGCCTGGGACTATTAGCGATCGATCGATCGATGACTATCAATTAATTGTTTTTGGACCAAAATTTTTTATGCTTTCCCAAATTTTATCTTAAGTTTTGGATTGCAATTTAGCGTTCTAGACAATTTATCCAAAGTTTTGTTTTTGACCTCTTATTGGAAACTTCGCTATCTAGGGAAAAATACACATGCAACCATTTTCTTATCCAAAGTTTGAAAGGAATTAAGGTATTTCGAAAATAATATAATAACTTTATGTATCTGCCTTTATGCTATTTTCATGCGAACAGGTTTTTAATCCAAAATTTCATTAATGAATATCTTATCCTAAATTCTTTCTAGGACTTGTTTCACGTTAAACCAACACCTAATTTACCTGCCACTTTTCTTAGTGCATGTCGAACACCCGTGTCATTCTATTCGGACGTCCTCCCATTGCATCTCATTAAATACGCCGCTAAGGTGGGCACCTTTAATTGTGATTGTGATTTTCTAGTTTTCTTTACGATTTGCATGTACCAGGGTTCAAACTGCGTGACAGAGGCCGCCCATCCATGTATTTACTTCCTTTACAGTGAGTCATGCCAGCTTTATTTGCAGAATCTTTCAATTCTGCTATTGCTTTTAGCATTATATTTCCATGATTTTTACAGATATGGTATATTTGTAGACGGCTAATCTTTCTTCAGGCATTCAGGACAGATAGGGTTTTGGGGTGAAGTCTAAATTATTGATCTGGGACTTTTTCAACTTTTAGAGGATATAACTATTTATTGTCAGGGTTCCCACATCTACCTTAAACACTGCCGTCTTGAACAGTCTAACCGGGGACTTTTTGGCTTTTTGTGTGGTTGAGTTTCTGGTTAATTTTGCACTAGTTGTAGAGTAAAAGAGTTTTCACGCTTCTGCCAAATCTATTTCTATATTTTAAATTGAAATTTACGTTATATAATATTGTTATTATTTTGAAAACTATAATAAGCCAAATTTCAATAATTTTAATATAAAACTTTAAATTTAAATATTGACACTAGTTTTAATGTGTCTGAAATTTGAGTCTAGGAGGTCGTAAGTAGAAGTGTTGCTCTTGGCCTGCTACAATATTCCTCTCTTTTGTTTCTCACGCTTTTTTCTGGGTTTTAATGAATTTATTGCTGGTTTTTTAGGCATTCCCGTTTCAAGTAATTGAACTGTAACTCGGGGCTTGAGCTTGTTTGTGTATTGTGATGGTTCGTGTTCGTTCTTCTTTTCTTTTCTCAAGTTATGTGACCATGTCATGATGATGGCTCTAACGATAATGGCTGTTATTAAGTACGTTCCTTTAGTGTTAATTATCTTTTTTTCCAAATTATGTTGAGGATATGATGACTATGACATTAAAAATAATGGCTGCGATTAACTAAGTTTTTTTAACTGCTAATTATATTTGAATTTGCAGATATTCCGCAGTTGCCATTGTTTCACTTTTTGGAGTTTTAAGTTGAATCTTGCCAATTTTTTATTATTATTAAATTTTGATATTCAATTATTTAAAACACATTTTAATTATATGTGTTGGCACCTTACTTATATGTGTTTGGTATTCTAATTTTTTTTTACAATTTGTAAAAATTTAATAAAATTTGTACAAATAAATATTAAAAATCTTAAAAGTCAGGTGATGAACAATTTAAAAATAAAACTGTCATAAAAGATTTCCTCACCAAAAAGCACCCATCAAATTTAACTCCGGTTGATTACCCTAGAGTTATGCCCATGCATAATGATCAGCAGATGCAAAAGTGTACTTCAGGCTGACCCTCCAGAGACGAAAGTTACAACCAGAACTAACCAGCCTATCATAAAACATTTAATACCCCTAAAGAAGCTGGTTCACCATTCCCTACATGGCCCTGGACAGCCATAGAGAGATCCATCTCCTTGCGGGAGACGGAAAATTTGTGAAAAGTATGCAATTGAGAACGCCAGCTGCCGTGCGTCTTTTCGCTGTCCCTCCCGCAGTCTGTATCTTATTCGTACAACCTTTATTGATGTCATGTAAATGAATTTTATATTTTGAATTTCAAAATTTTAATTTTAATTTTCCCGCCCAGTAATGTGCATGGCCTGATCTTTCCTCCATTCGGCTTCCTGCAAACTATCCATTATGAAGTTATTTGCCAAATCTTTTGATCTCCTCACTCTGAGGCTCCTTTCGAGCTTACTATACACTCATGTTTGTTGTTGAATATGAAAACTGTCTGCAATTTATACACACATAATAGTTCATATCCGTGCCAAGCCTACAGGACGTTTACAGGGGAAAAAAGCTGAATTATATGTTCTCCAGTGCATGTCCAGAGACAGGTGTAAGAGATATTAGGGTTCAGTTAGAACGGCTAGAATACGTTAAGGTCTCCAGTCGAAAGAAGATTAGCATTCATGTGGCAAATCTGGAAGAGTCATAGAAGCCTCAGCGATTTAATGTATCTTTCACAAAATCAAACGTATTTCCCATGCAAAAGATTATTTTAGTGGGCAGAATTCACATGTTTGGTTGCTGCAGGTAAGCGTCAGTTAACGTAAATTACAACAGAGTAGGATTCAAATGATTATCCGTTACTACATAGGTTTCAAGATATACTTGTGACTTGAGGTGATTATCTAAACTTATTGTTAAATGTTTTCCTTTTGCTCAGCAATTTATTGTTGAAATGAAAAGCACATAGTATGTAGTTTGAATGTCATGTAACAATTTTAATTTATCTGCAACAATATTAATCTATCTGCAATACCCTGAATTTGTTAAAAATATATATTTTAACAAAATATATATTTAAATTATGAAATTTACTA